>CAUYQG010214211.1:0-12134 GCA_963574415.1 Tarsius wallacei | reverse complement strand
CACATTACCAGACTTCAAACTTTACTATAAAGCTACAATAATCAAAACAGCTTGGTATTGGTACAGGAACAGGCATATAGACCAATGGAACAGAATTGAGATTCCAGAAGCAAAACCTCAATTTCTCAACCAACTCATCTTCAACAAAGCCTCCACCTCCTACCACTGGGGAGAGGAGAACCTATTCAGTAAATGGTGCTAGGAAAACTGGCTGACCACATGCAGAAGATTGAAACAGGACCCCTATCTATCCCCATACACAAAAATTAACTCTAAATGGATCAGAGACCTAAATATGAAACCTCAAACCATAATAACCTTAGAAAATGAAGGACATACCCTTATGGAAATTGGAACTGGCACCCATTTTTTTCATTTCTTTTGGTGGTTCATTCAAGTATTTATGAAACTTCAACTGTACATAATATTGTTTGTACCATAGAGATTTGCACCAACTAGATCAAGGTGCTAGTTCCTCCTTTTTATTTTATTTATTTTTTTGAGTTGGTGTCTCACGCTGTCACCCAGGCTGGAATGCAGTGGCATACTCACGGCCACCCCAGCATCGACCTGCTGGGCTCCAGCAATTCTTCCGCCTCAGTCTTCCAAGTAGCCAGAACTACAGGTGCTTACTACCACGCCTGGCTAATTTTTGAAAAAACATTATTGTAGAGGCAAGGTCTCGCCAAGTTGCCCGGGGTTGGTCTCAAACCTGTGGGCTCGGGCAATCCACTTGCCTCGGTCTCCCAAAGTGTTGGAATTACAGGTGGAACCACAGCCCGGCCTATAGTTCCTCCTTTCAAGAATCTTAATAGTTCTCTAGTTGAGGCATCAGAGGACAGAGGCAGAGCCTTGTAGATGCCCCCAAATATCACTTGATGCAGGGTCCGGGGTAGTCCTTTTTTTTTTTTTTGAGTTGGAGTCTCACTCTGTCGCCCAGACTGGAATGCAGTGGCCGCTTCCGGCCACCGCAGCCTTGACCCGCTGGGATCCGGCGATCCTTCCGCCTCAGCCTTCCAAGTAGCTGGAACTACAGGCGCGCGCTACCACGCCCGGCTAATTTTTTGATTTATTGTAGACATGAGGTCTCGTCAAGTTGCCCAGGCGGGTCTCGAACACGCGGGCTCAGGCAATCCACTCACCTCAGCCTCCCAAAGCGCAGGATTACAGGCTGAGCCACCGAGCCCGGCTTCAATTCAGATTCTTTAGCTGTAGAGCTCGGGGGATTTCTGTGAAAGTGATCTGTCTGAGGAGGTTCTTCCAGGTCAAAGCAAGTGACAGAAACGGAAGACAGAAAGGCTAAGTAAAGCTGACTATGGAGAGCAGCATCACTCTGGTCCCACAGGGATGTTTCAGCACAGGTTTTCACACTTTGAAACAAAAGAGGAGCTTTAACAACCAGTTAACAAAGCAGTGAAAACACTGCTTAGTCATTTGTAATTAGAAATATAAGCAGTTAAATAGAAATAATGTCACTAAATAGTTATGTTCCTGAATTGGGTGGAATGTCCTAAAAATGATCACCCATTATCACTCATTATGTTCAAGAACTGTTATATATTTCTCTTTACATAATCATCATTCAGTTCATGATGTTGACAAATTAAAAGTCTGTCTTATTTAATCAGTCTTAAAGAATTAGACTGCAGTATTTGTAGTATTTGCTTTTGTTTCCTTTTTCTCATCATTAGTTTTGTATATTAGTTGGTGTGGCATAGGATAGGATTAGGTAATGTAGAAGAAATAAGAAATAAAGTTCATTTCATTTATTTTACCTTTTCTATGACAAATACATTTCCAAATTTTAGAATGTTAATACACACACACACACACACACACACACACACACACATACCCATGTTTATAACAATATCGGCATTCAGCCATTTTCTCCCAGTTAATTTCTAGTAATTTTAAATGATCCTATTTCAGTAAAAATGTATGCAGTCTTCATGTGGAGTCATCACCTTATATATACATAGGGATAGAATTGATCTTGCCAAAAATAAATATTTGTCATTCTTGGAAAACGTAGCATTTCAGATGGCATTTCCTGAAAGGAAAACATAATAGAGTTAACAGTATTTATCATAAAGAATATTTGGTCATGACACGGTGTCTCATGCCTGTAACCCCAGCCTAGACAGGAGAATCACTTGAGGTCAAGTTTTTTGAGACCATTCTTGGCATCATAGCTAGATCCCATCTCTACAAAAATTAAAAAAAAAAAAAAAAAAAAAAATCCTGGCCGGGCTGGTATTATGTGCTTATAGTCCCAGTTAGTTGGATAACTGAGGATGGCTTGAGCCCAGGAGTTTGATACTGCAGTGAGCTGTGATTGTGACACAGCACTCCAGTTTAGGTGACAGAGTGAGAACCTGTCTCAATAATAATAATAATAACAGCAATAATAATAATAATAATGATAATTGTCATTAAACAAGTTTCTAAGAATTTCAGAAACTATTTTTCTGAACTAGAATAATACAGACTAAGGTTGCAGATAATTTGTTTCCACTTTTACTTTTTTATTTTATGCTCCATTAGCTTATCTGATGGAATGGATGTTCTTCAGTGAAATTTTATTTTCAGATGAAAATAATTTCTATTACATACTATTTAAAAAACTATTCTCTATGAGATTGAAAGCAAATATTTGCAAATAAAGAATAAAAATTATTATTATCATAAAACATTCCTTTGAAGACCTTTAGTAGTGCTGAGTTAATATTAAAAGCTTTAAGAAACGCAGTTTTCCAGCACACTTTATACTATGCACCTGTATAGTATGAGTTCAATTGAAATAAAGTAACTGTCCATATCATGACATTAAATTGCTATTACAATTTCATAAGTTTTTCCCCCCAAGTCTCACAGCAGGCTTAGTTTTACCATTTAAAGTGAGCACTTTTCTTTTGTATACACTTACACCAAAGGTTGGCATACTGCAGTCTGTGGTTCAAATTTGACCCCAACACTTGTTTTCATAAATAGTTTCCTATAACATACTCCTGCTAATTCATTTATTATTGTCCATAGCTGTTTTCATATTACAATGATAGAGTTGAGTAGTTTCAATAGAGGCCATATTTCTTACAAAGCCTCATATGTGTACTATCTTGTTCATCACAGAAAAACTATACTAATGCTACTAAGACTGTTAGTAAACATTACATTGAATAGAGAAAGTGCATATATAACTAAAATTAAAACCCAAACTTTCAATACTTCTCACAATTTCAGAAAAAGAAGTGGAAAATTTATAATGGTTTTTTATGTATTTTAAAGTATGTTGTGATTTTGTAGGTGAAGAATTAAAAAAAAACATAGGTTTTCTTTTTTCCTAATAAGTATCCATCTAAGTTGGTTGTAATATTTTTATCATCTTTACATAAGTTGTAAAGAAATACACTAAACATTTTGTATAAAACATACATAATAATAAATCTTAGAAAATATAAAGATGTCACCCTATTTATCTCAATTGGAATTTTATATGTAAGAAAAATTAAGCATCACAAATGATTAATGAATAATATTGAAATAACTAGTTTGACTTGCATTGTTTTTGTTGAAAGCCTACATTTTCTTTGAGGAGATAACCCATTTGGGAGGTTTGAAGTGGACGTGGGCAGGTCAGAAGAGAAAATTGTTAGCACTTAAGAAGATAGGATATTCAGAGTTTAATATTCTGCTATTTATAGTAATGCTTGTTACTTAATCCTATATATTCACAAAACAAATTATCTTCCTCCAATTCTATAAGCTGTACAGTTAGAACAAAAGTAAAAAAAATACATTTCTCCCTCTATTCCCTATCTCAATTGGCATCATTTTTACCTATATAATAAATCCATTGATTTCTTTAGTAACATGTGTACTAAAGAATAATTTTATTACACATAATTGGAAATGACATCCAAGATCAATCAATTCAATTCACTACTATTAATCAAAATCTCATGCCCAAAGATAAGTGTTTCTTAGTCACATTATTTAAAATTACATTGTTCCTACTGAGGAATAAGTTTCAAAATACAATGCATGAAAAATTTTATATCATTTTCAAAATTGGGAATGTTTATTTATTATGGTTCTACATGCTTTAATCCATATAGAGAGAACAAAGACTAGTTCATAAACTGTGAGAAACAGGACAGAGGGCAGTATGTAGGAACGATGACAAACATTTTTTCCCCTCCGATTCATTTTAATAAACTAATGTTACTAAAGACCTGATAATGCTAGACACTGAATTAAGTGTTAGACATCAAGTGATTAATAAATCATAGTCCATAACCATCAATAAGTTTTTACTATATTTTAAATATGAAAAATTGTCTTACATTGTATTCACCTGTTGTACTATAACAAGCCTGTCAATACTATTGGATTATTGAATAAATTATGACTTAAGTCTTGACACAGTCATTAAATTTATTGACAGCAATCAATATTCATTCAATATAAATTAATTCTTAACAATATACAGACAGTGTGATAGTCACTAGGATTAAAATGGTGAGTAAACAGGCAAAAATTATTTTTACATGAATATATATCTATATCTAGATATATATCAAGTCACAAGATAGATAGAGAGATAGGTAGATACAAAGTCACTATATATAAAAATATTTTTTCACCCTTATCCTCTGTTGACTCTGAGAAGAGAAACCAACTACCCACTGACTGTTTTCCTGCAGGTTTTATCTGCAATATTTAAAGATTTGAAATAGGCCTTTTTTAAAAGATTGGTTTTTCAGGGAATAAAAGTTTTGCTAAATGAAGGAGAGATCATCTCTAAGGTACAGGACAGATATAAGTTTGAATTTGAGGGAGGACTTTATAGACACTGTTTTCATATACAAAGTGTAACCTTTTATTCATAGCAGAGACTTTAAAAATACTTAAGTGAGATTTATCTTTAACTGTGATGCTTCAATCATCTTCAGTTTTACCCACTTGGTTTATATAATTATACCCTGGTGTGAAAGAGATCTGATTTATGTTGACCTATGCAAGCAGTTATATCTCCATAAAAACAAAAACAAAGTAACTATAAAATATATAGCAACCAGTCTGAGTAGTTTTGCAAACAAGGTCAACTACATATACAAATATATATAGTTTTTAACAGAATCAATATAAACTCTAACAGTGACATTGTCTGCAAATTTGGTTTGATTTTTCACAAATGTGTTAACTAATAAGAACTAAGAAAATGTAATGCAATGCCCTTTATTAAAGGATAATAAATTGTGTTTTTTTTTCCTAAGCCTAACTCATTATAAAATCACAGTTGAAACCAGACTAATAAATAAAGGAAAAGGACCCTCATTGTATATCTATCATCAAACAACATAAAACTATGCCTCCTGACATTTCTTATAAAATATCCAGTCTATGGCTTCTAATTTATTTTGGGAACTTCCAGGCTCGTGTTAGAAAAGAGCAAAAATCACCAGAAAATTACAACCCTGAATGGTTTGGCCAACATGTTCTAGTAACTAACAATATTAAACTGGAGAAGCATGGAATCCTCTATTAGCAATGTATTCATGAGAAGAGGACTCACCTGTAACGATTTCATAAACACCGAGAAGGCTTTATGGACACTGCTTACATAAAGGGTCCTGCAATTCATTTGTAAAGTCAAATAAATTCACAGATATTAGAAAACTTATCTTCCCTTTAGAAAGTATAAAATACATTTTGGATCATTTTTACATGATAATCTACTCACAATAAGTGTTAAGAAAAAAAAAAGACCCTTTGGAGAGTACAAATTTGAGTTGAGTGATTCAAAATCGCTGCCATCCAGGTAATAAATAAAGAAAACAAAATTAACTTTTCTGTTCCTCTATAAAAATAAAGTAGGTACCCAAATAACATATTATAATGTGCTACCAGTCTTCTTTATTACATATAAACTTCTTCTATTAGCACAGAGCTAATAAACAATTATTCAAATAACTAAGTTACAAATAATTGCATATAAATTTGATTTTTAAAAAACAATATAATTTTGTTGATATTAAAAATTTGCTAAGGGATTCTGTTAAACATGCTGATTCAGATAAAATACCCATGAGTTCATCTTGATAACAAAAAGTGGCTGAATAGTTTAAAGACAAAGAAGAGCCAAACTTCCTATGCAAAGGAGTTCCAAATAATTTATGTAGATATTCCATCTTAAGGAGGGGGAAGACAAATCCCAACCGTTAAGTTTAGTCGGCACATAGTGACTTCCTTCCAACAAGTAGCATGCGGAAATAAAACAAAACAAAACAAAACAAAAAGCATAAATGAAAAAATACCTTTACAGTACTATAGGAAAACCTGACAGTATTTTAGACAAGTTGTCAAACTCAACATCAACACTTATAAATCATAGTGATCATAGATATCCTTAGTATCATGTACTAAAAATGGCACTCTAGCCCTGTGATCTTCCTTTAAACAACTCAAACCCTAAGTTTAATTATGAGAAAAATATCATACAAATTCCAGTGTAGGGCCATCCTATAATACACCTGACCAGTTTCCTGGAAATCATCAAAATCATCAAAAACAAGGAAACCCTGAAGGACTGTCACAGTCAAGAGGAGGTTCATAGAACTTTATAAAAACTAAATGCATTGATAATAAACCAGTTTTATAAAGATCCTTGATTTCTGAGTTACAGAATATGGCACATTAGAGCCTCTTGGCTGAAGCATCCAGCATCTAAAATATATTTGATAAACAGTTTAAAGCAAACAAAATATTGCAGTAAATCAATAAGCTGGTATGTGTGTATGTATATATAGATACATACATACATATACACACCCATATACATACATAGAACAAATATATATTTAACACATATACACATATGTATAAAAATATGTGCTTATGTATATATGTTATATATGAATACATAGTTTATATATACATATATATAACAAATATATATGCAAAAAACAATTCTTCAAACCAAGGTGACACTAAGAGTTATGGCAGTAGTAGTGTTTAAACTTACCATAACAATTTCCACTGAAACTTGAAACAAAAAATACTTTTATGATCATATGGAATTCAGGCAGGGGAACAGATGCTAAACAATAGGGCCTAACTGAATGGAAATGTTGAAATGAAAAAAGTACTTCCCTGCATAGAATGCAACTTCAAGGAAAATGCTTGTTTCAAACTTGGCACTGAAATAGGGGAACAATAAAATAGCAACCTCTCTCCCTCATAATTCCCAATCACAAACTATCTCCTAATTGGATTTGGAGGATTCATTCATGTTATCTGTATTATTTGAAAAAAACTAGGAGAGAATCTCCTTGAAAGTGGTCTCAGACTGGTCGCAGCCCAAATGACTTGCTTAAACAACACATATTTTTATGAAGGATATCACTTCAGCATAGGTTTTAAAGAGTTTCCAAAAATAAAGTTTAGTATTTTTCTTTTTCTTTGACTCAGGGTCTCACTCTGTTACCCATGCTGGAGTACAGTGGCATGATCACTGCTCACTGCAGCCTCGACCTCCTGGGCTCAGGTGATCCTTCCACCTCAACTTCCCAAGTAACTGGGGATACAGGCACATGCCACCATGCCCAGCTTTTTTTTTCTTTTTCTTTTTTTTTTCTTTGTAGAGATGAGATCTCACTATGTTGCCCAGAGTGGTCTCGAATTTCTTGCCTCAAGCAGTCCTCCCTCCTTGGCCTCCCAAAGTTCTGGGATTACAGGTGTGAGCAAGTACCATAGCTGAGAACAAAGTTTAAAAATTAGATCACAGGCTGGGCATGCTGGCTCAAGCCTGTAATCCCAGCATTTGGGGAGGACAAGTCTAGAAGATTACCTGAGCCCAGGGGTTCGAGACCAGTCTAGGCAACTTGTCAAGATCTCATCTCTACAATAAATTTAAAAATTAACCATGTATAGTGGCTCACACCTGTAGTTCCGCTACTTGGGAGGCTGAGGCAGAAGTATTACCTTAGCCCAGCAGGTCGAGGTTGCAGTGTCCATGAGCATGCCACTACAGCCTGACAACAGAGTGATACTCCAACTCAAAAAAAAAAAAAAAAAAAGAAAAGAAGAAGAAAAATTAGATCACAATCAAAAGAAAAAAAAATGAAAAGTTACTGTGTTAAAAATCAATGAAAATATAAATAGTAGGAAGTGTCCTCAAATTATTTCTGATGTTTGAATTTTGAATATTCAACTTAGCTAACAGGCAATATAATATAAGCAAAATTTGAAATATGAGCAGAAAATAAGCAATTTAAAATAAAGTAGCCACATAAGAGAGTGACTTAGTAGAGTATGATATATATGCATATTTCAGAAGCAGTCACGTGAGGCAGATCATCACCAATGAACAGCCAGCCATTAGCCCACTGAATTATCATAGGATAAATAGAATCATAAGCAGTGAAATATATTTTCATTAACTGAAAAATAAAAGCTTTTTAAACCAGATTTAAACCCCTTGGGGGTGAAAAATCCATTAATTACGTAGTCAAAGCAAAGATAGTTTCAGAAAAACAAAAAGTAATTTGTCGTAAAAAGTAATCATTAAAGGAAATGTTGAAAAAATTTAATATCAAAAAATGATTATTTGATGAACTAAGATAATAAAAATAAAGGGAAACTAAATAAATATGAGACATATAAAATTAATAAGTAGCACATTTGAATGAGAAATCAAAACACAATTTAAATGGTGGACAGCAGGAACACAGAATTTGAGATCTGTCTTCAAAAAATGAAATACTTGGAAGTTCCCGTATTGTTCGAGAAAAAAATAATTTTGGATATTTTAAAGTTAAATATATGTGTGAAATAACCAACATAATTACTAAATAGACTCATTTAAAAATTTTTCCTTTATAGCAACTCTTGAATGAGAGATATCAAAGCTGAAAATTCTTTCTCATCAATGCTCGCTGAAACCAGCTGAACTTGAAAAAGGACTGTAAACTTTGAGTGACTCCAGTGCATCTGACCCCTACTGGACCTAACTGTACACTCTTTCCAGAAAAATGAACAAAAGAACTTTTTATAGTTAACTGTGGATAGAATGTGAACTCAATTTGTCTCAGCCAGTGTGATGGTTTTATTTTTCTTTTCTGGCATTTGAAAACTTCTGCCTTTTTCCTTTCAGGAGCTATTTGGTGAGTTTCCTTACAGCTGTATGTTCCAGAAAAAATATTTTATTTATTTATTTATTTGTCTAGGTTTTCCTGTTTGTTTATTTGTTTGTTTGTTTATAAGTTGGAGTCTCACTCTGAAGTCCAAGCTGGAGTGTAGTGGTATGATCACAGCCACTGCAGCCTCCATCTGCTGGGTGCAGGTGATCCTTCTGCCTCAGCTGCCTGAGCAGCTGAAACTACAGACACATACCACCATACTGGGCTAATTTTTTAAATTTATTGTAGAATTGAGTCTCGCCACATTGCCCAGGCTGGTCTCAAACTCCTGGGCTCAGGCAATCCACTTGCCTTGGTCTCCCAAAGTGTTTGGGTTACAGGTGTGAGCACCACCCCCAGCCAAGTATATTTTAAATCAGTAATAAAAATATGGAAAATAGGTAGAAAATGGCAAGAAACTTAAATAGGCATGTTCAAACAAGAATATTCAACTTTATTAGGCTTTAGGCAAATGCAATTTATACTGTATTGTGATACCATTACATACCTAATGTGTGTAAAAACAGATTTTCTAAAAATAGCATCAAGTATGAATAAAGTTGTAGAACAATTGAAATTCTACTTTTAAAAAGGGAGTGAAAAATAGTCCATTAACTCAAAAAAATTCCTTGGATATGAACCTGACAAAACTTTGTATATACAATCTCTAAATCCTATAAACAAAAATCTTCATTGCAGCACTGTTCATAGAAACCAAAATTTTACATCGATTCAGACCTCCATCAGGAGTTGTAGAGATGATTAAACTGTGGTGAATTAGCATAAAGTAATAGCACACAGCATTGATAATTTAAGAATAAAAATTACGAACAATGCCATTGGTAAAGCTCACAAACACACTGAATAAGAAAAACCAGGCATTAAAGTGTGCTGACTGTATGCATCTGTGGTATACAGTTTCAAATAGACAAAAGTGATATATCATTTAGACACCAGGAGACCAGTTACCCTTACACAGGTAGTGACTGCGTAGACATAGGAGAGGGTTATGAAAAGCTGGCAATTTCTCTTTCATTATCTAAGTGTTAATTATATGTATTTTTTTCACTTTTTATTTTTATTTTACTTTTTTTTTTTTTTGAGTCAGAGTCTCACTCTTTTGCCTAGACAGGAATGGGTGGCACTCTCATGGCCACTGCAGGCTCTACCTGCTGGGTTCAGGCAATCCTTCTGCTTCAGTCTTCTAAGTAGCTGGAATTACTAGTGCATGCCACCATATTCGGCTAATTTTTTGATTTATGGTAGAGACGAGGTCTCACCATGTTGCCCAGGTTGTTCTTAAAACCGTGGGCTCAGGCAACCCTCTTGCCTTTGCCTCCCAAAGTGCTGGAATTACAGGCGTGAGCCACCATGCCTGGTGTTACTTTTTAAAAATTCACTAGGTTGTACAGTTATAATGTGCAATTTTAATATGTATGTTATACTTTAATTAAATTTAAAATGATAACTTAATGTACTGTCTTTAGTTTTTGTTTACTCTTAATCAAAAAATGTTATTATTTTATATTACCTATAAAAGGAATAATTACTCTGGTAATAATCCTGATCTTATTAGTAGGTTAAGAACGGTATTATATAAAAAAATGCAATATTTTACCAAATGTTTGCAGTTGCACTTTTTCTCACAATGCCAATAATTTAGATACATGTATAAAATACAGTTTTCTTGATATATTGAATGAAAGAAAGCATTTTACGCAATATTTTAGTTCACTAGCACTGGCAATAGCAATTGCTTTGTAAGATTCTTCTGTTTCAGCTTGGAGATCACCCAAAGTATAATTTCAATAAAGGAGTACCATTAGAAAATCAGATTTAAGCTTCTAGTTAGATGAGTGGAAGGTTTTATACGCAACATTTTTTTCACTTCTTAATTGCCACAAAAGTAGAACTGTCATGTTCAATTTTCTTTTCTGTTATCTCTTTCATGAAAGAGATGTAGAAGAAAACATCGTCCTACACTATTAAAAAATGTAATTGGACTGGATTGATCCTTGAGTTTGATTTGCTAATTGTCCCAGATTCTTTTTTATTGTAATATCATTTTTTTTTCCTGGACATGGTTTAGGAGAAGAATATTGAATGAAAATTGCCTTTTACAGTCTATCAAACTTTAGTGTTGCAATCTGATGAGAAGAATTTTTCAGAAATAGAGAATTTTGTGTAGGTATGTTGAAGATTGCAAAACAATAACTTAGCAAGAGACTATTAACATATAAAGTGAATGCTTCTTTATATGTGCTCTTCTGTGAAGCAATTAAAAGGTTCTGACTGTTAAACTTTCTTATGTAGTTATCAATACATTTTAAGTGTGTATCTAAATCTCAGGTATCTAGATCAATAGACTTCGATATTTTTTTCCTTTGTACTACTGTTGGTATGCAACTTAAGTTTATGTGCTGTAAACTGCACAAGACATGGCTGTTGGTTTATAATTTTTCTTTAAACATTACTTTTAAGTTGATTTCTGAAACTCTTTTCTACTAAATCCCCTTCTTTCCTGAACTGTGACCCAAACTTTCTAGCTGTTTAGTCTTTCTGAAATCTTATCTTCGAACTCAGTGAGGACTCATGTACAATCTGGGATTTTCTTCTCTGAATCTTTGGTCTAGAAATCTACACCAGGAGTGGAAGTAGGAGTACAAGAAAATACTACAACAAGTCTATAGTATTTGAAAGGATTATAGGAGTATTACTAACAACTTTATTCCAATAAACTTGACAACTTAAGTTGGAAATGGAAAGAAATCCTGAAATACACAAATCACTAAAAGTTATTGGCAGCCAGCCTAGGAGGCCCACTGAACCTTAGAAATCAGGGAGGGCCGTGGACCCCGAGACCTCTAGGTAGTGTTCGGGAGCTGTAGATGCCATTACCCTCCCCTCTAATAATTTAGCATATTTAACCAGAAATAACTCTGATGATCTAAG
>CAUYQG010214207.1:0-25306 GCA_963574415.1 Tarsius wallacei | reverse complement strand
GCAGTGGCCGCTCCCGGCCACCGCAGCCTCGACCTGCTGGGCTCCGGCGATCCTTCCGCCTCAGCCTTCCGAGTAGCTGGAACTACAGGCGCGCGCTACCACGCCCGGCTAATTTTTTGATTTATTGTGGAGATGAGGTCTCGCTTGCCCAGGTGGGTCTCGAACCCGCGGGCTCAGGCAATCCACTCACCTCAGCCTCCCAAAGGCGCGGGATTACAGACTGAGCCACCAAGCCCGGCTAGGTGGTAGTTTCTTAATGTATATTTGCAATGTTGAGTCTGAAACCTTATCAGTGAACCTTTTGTACTCTGTTACATTAAAATCCATTGATATATCTTGCACTTTGAATGGATCTATTATTCATGCATGATTTTGTAACATCATGCATTAATCATTTGGAAAATAAGTCTACCCAGTTATGCAGATCTTCCAGTTGTTGACTCATCCTATAGATTATACAGTATTAGAAAATCATGTTCATTAATATTGCTACTAATCTTATCAGAAAAGTCTTTAAAGTATTGGGAAGCTTTCAGTGGCAGATACAGGTTTTCCAAAATTGTGCTTTTTACTTGAAAGCTTAAATTTTATCACTGACAACAAATAATATCAGTTGTTTTCCCTGAGGTGACAGGATCATTTTGTTCATTTTCAACAAAATACTGGCCAAGTATCCAAGTTTGAATAACCATAATTTGTCTCATTCTTTCAAGTAAAAAAATGTTTCATAAAAAATTGGCTAGTTTAGCTTGCAATTCAACTGTGCAAGTGCTTTTCCTCATGACAACCATCATACTTCGGTGTGCAGAAGTGCTTTGTATAGATTTCCTATTTCATCACACATTATTAAAAAGACATACTCAAAGGGTTGATATTAAATAAAAATTAATAATTTGTACTGTTTCATCAAGACATTCTTAAAATACATTTTTATTTTCACAGAGACAAGGTCTCACTCTGTCGCCCAGGCTGGAGTGCAGTGGCGGAACCATAGCTCACTGTGGCTTCAAACTTCTGGGCTCAGGCGATTCTCCCCCCTCAGCCTCCTGAGGAACTGGGATTACAGGCACACACCAGCATGCCTGGCTAATTTTAAAATTTTGTGTAGAGATGGGGCCTCACTATATTGCCCAGGCTGGTTTTGAACTCCTAGGCTCAAGTGATCCTCCTGCCTCCGCCTTCCAAAGCTCTGGGATCACAGGTGTGAGCTGCCATGACTGGTCTCTTCATTGAGACGTTCTTAAGTTACGCTGACATTTCTTCTACCGGGACTACACTGGTGATAAAGAATGACATGAGAACCACGGCTTGATCCATGCTGAGGTGCCAGCACTTCTACCCACTACTACACCCACCCTTCAGTGCAAATGTCAACACAGCAAAAAAGGCAAATAATGTCTACGTATTATCATAAAAGTAGTTCTGACTGAACCTCCTGAATCTTAGGGACCTCCTGGGGTCTTTAGATCACATTTTTAGGGGTGCTGGTTCTGGCTGAGGCTGGAAGGGGAGGGAGAGGCCTGAGGAGGCTGGAGATGAAATTTTAATCATGCTTAGAAACATCTTGTTAATAGAGGAGGCTACCGGGAATGAAGAGGAGAGAATTCTGAGGTACCTTCTCCCAAGGACCTCTGCTATGCCCCTTCCTACTCCTGTCCTATCTTGTTCATGTGCTGTCCCAGCCAAGGCAATAGCTATCCGCTAAAGCAGCCTCATTCTGGGAACTCGCATGCTCTGTCTTACAGGGCCAAATCCTAAGAGAATCCCATTCTGGCCCACACACCTGTCATGGCTGTTTGCCACCCTACCCTGGGGCCCCAAGGCCTGGCTAGACTAAGTCCGTTAATCTTCTCAGACCAACTACCTGTGTTAAACACCATTCCATTCACATGGAATGAGCACCTGCTGCGTCTCCAGTTCTGTGCCAGGTGCTGATGGAAAGGAGGACACATGACTAAGCCACAGAGCCTTCCAGATCACCTCCATGGAGAGGCTTGCTTCCCATCTGAAAAAGTGATTGAAAAGAAGCCTGGTACCCTAACGTGGGAGGGGAGTTCAAATGAGAGGCCTGGGGAGGGAGACATGTTAGTATGGCTTGGAGGTTCCCTGCAGGTACGTGTGGGTTCAGGGGAGACCTGAAAGGGAGAATAGAATTGGTGTCACGGGGGAGAGAGAGGCATTCTAGACTTGGGCTAGGGTTGGGGGAAGGGTGGAGATGATCATGTGATCACATGCAGGGACAGTGTAGTAACAAGCCTGCTGGAAGTGAAGGGAAGAGCAGAGTGGAGTCGGAGGTGAGGCTGAAGGTATAGGGAGGATTTGTCATGGGTGGCCAGTGAAGGTGTGTGAGCAGGATGGGAGCTGTGTTTTAGGAAGCCAAATCTGGTCAAGTATGCAGAAAGTGTGTGGGACAGAAAGAACTGACATCAGTTTACTATAGTATTTCATTTCATCCTCACTCCAACCCTGAGAGATGGGCATTATGGTTTTCATCCCGAGGAAACTGAGACTCAGGGAGATTAACTTACCCAAGGTCACCTGGGTAGTAAACAACCAAGGAAGGATTCCAACCTGGGCCTGACTCTAAAGTCTAGGCTCTGAATGTCCACAACATACTTGGTGATGGAGGGGCAAAAGAAAGAATCAAAAATGCTTACAAGCCGGGCTCGGTGGCTCAGCCTGTAATCCCACGCCTTGGGAGGCTGAGGTGAGTGGATTGCCTGAGCCCGCGGGTTCGAAACCCGCCTGGGCAAGCGAGACCTCATCTCTACAATAAATAAAAAAATCAGCCAGGCATGGTAGCGCGCGCCTGTAGTTCCAGCTACTTGGAAGGCTGAGGCGGAAGGATCGCCAGAGCCCAGCAGGTCGAGGCTGCGGTGGCCCGGAGCGGCCACTGCACTTCAGTCTGGGCGACAGAGTGAGACTCCAACTCAAAAAAAAAAAAGAAAAAATGCTTACAACCAACCTCTACTGAGTGCTAAATACAAGTCAGACTTTAAGCAAAATCCGTGCACTATTTCATTCAATCTTCGCTGCAACTCCATGAGGTAGGGACCATTACTAGCTCTCATACCTAAGTCTGTAGGGCCCAAGATTTTCCATTTTAAGGTCGACTGCAGAAATAGAGGCATTAGATGAGAAGGGCTAGATGAGCTAGAGTGGCAGCCACACCTCTGAGTTTGATCCTAGGTAAATCAATCCCTCTCCTCTGTGTCTCAGTTTTCTGCTTATCTTTAAGTGTGAGCAATAATAGTATCTACCTCATAGGATTTTTGTAAGGAGTAAATGAAAGAATGAAGCAATAAAGTGCTCAGCACAGCGTCTGGCACAGAGTAAGCACTCAGCAAACGCTATCTATTTTTTATTGTTGTTGTTGTTACTGATATTTGTTTGTCAGGATCCATCTTCCAGAAAGGCAGCTGCCACTAGTTACCAGTAGCTGTTGCTTACTTAGCCAGGGGCTGCCAGGGCACCAAGACTAAAAAGACAAGAGAAAAGACCCCCCTACTGAAAATTCAGCATTGCTCCATCTTCCCAAGGCCCCAAGCGGGCTGGGAACATAGGCTATGTCAGAGAAGAAGGGCTGGAGAGGCTGACCCCTGGAAAGGCTAGGGGAGGAGCTGGATGAACAAAATGGAGGAGGGAAGGAGCCCGGCTGGGATTGACCTTTCCAAACATGCTCCCTCCCGTCCTCCTCTCTCCTTAGAGCTTTGTTTTTCTAGGCCTCTGCAGTCCAAATGAGGAGCAAATGGGGAGCTGCGAGAGGTTCTGCCAAGAGAGCCTGCACCACATGGGCCACAGCCCTGGCTCAAATGGAGGGCCAGGCGGCAGAGGGTGCAGGAGGAGAGCTGATCCAGCAACAAACTGTTCTCCAGAGGGGACCCCCTGACCCAGGAACCCGAGAGGCTGGGTCCAAGACTTGGCACATTTGGGACATTTGGACTTGAGGACAGAGGCCCCAGGCACCATTTGCTATTTTTGTTTTGGGGGCAGACTTGGGAGGGAGGGAGAAACTTCCCCCTTCTTCCTCTCTCAGAGCAGGCCCTGCCTTATTCCTGGCCCCACCTGGCACCCTCACTGGGTGTTTAGGCTTCCTGCCCCCAATCCTAGGAGCCCTGGCTCGCAAGGAAGAGACCAGAGGGAAAGAATAAGATCTTTCTGGAGGTGAGAGAAGAACCTATGTCTGGGGCTTTCAGCCTGACATTCAGGGGCTTCCTCCCTCCCTTGCCTGCTATCCTAGGCTGTTCCCTGGACAGCTGTTCCCTGGACTGCCCACTCTCCTTACTGGCCCTCAGTGGCAGAGCAGGGTGGGACAGTTATTAGGAGTAGAGACTACCTGAGTTCAAATCTCAGCCTTGTCACTTTTAGCTTTGTGACCTTGGGCAAATTGCTTAGTCTAATCTATAACATGAAGTTTTTAATATCTTCCTCATAGGGTTTGTGAGACTTCAAATAATCCATGCTAAGAATGCCTGGCACATAAATGTTTAACAAATATGTGTTCTCTACTCTTATTATCCACCTCTGTGCCACTTCTCCCTGCCAGAATGCCATTTCCCCCTTCTCTCTGCCTTCTTAAGTTGAGCCCAGCTTAATCTCCTCCTCCTCCATGAAGTCTATTTGGCATTATCCAGTCTCCTGACCCCTGTTACACTCCCCAGTGAGACCAGAACCATTTTGAGAGCAAGGGACTCTGACATGAACAGCATTAACCAACTGAATCAACCCCCTTAGTGTTGTCAGATTTTTTTTACTGTGACCCACAGTAAGAAATCAATTTTATAGCATGGACCGGTACATGTATGTGTGTGTCTCTATATATAGGCATTGTATAGATAGATTCATATGACTAAATCAAAAGTTTCACAGAACAATTCATGTCCTCACCACATGTGAATCACTCTTATGTTTGCTATTTACTTTTTAAAATGCTAGTGGCAGCTACAAAACTGATTTTAAGCCCTGCTATGGAATTGTGTGTGACCCCAAGTTTGAAAACCACTGCCCCAAGAAGGACCCTGAGCCTTCCCTCCTCTGTGATAAACCCTGTATAGAGTGACATTAGGACCATCAGAGGCCCTAAACCCTGAGAAGATCATAGGTGAATGTCCTGCTTCCAGAATGGGAATAGGCTCAAGGAAGGCTGCAGTGGATGCATGTGGAGGGCTCGGGAGACAGAAGAGTGAAAACCAGTCTGGGTTCAGATGACAAAGGGCTTCAACTGCCACACAAAGGAATCTGAACATTTCCTACAGGCACTGAAAGTTTTTACATAGAAGAAGACTACACTCAGTCATGTGTTTTAGAAAGATCCCCTTGGCAGCTGTGAGGAGAATGGGTTGGAAAGGACACAAGGGAACCTATCAGGAAGCTGTTTTGAGCATTCAGGTGAGAGAGGACAGATGAGGCCATAAGCAAAGGAACAACTGGGAGAGTGAGAAGCATGGAGACTGGGGAGCATGGAGAGCGGGGAGCATCAAGAGCAGGGAGCGTGGAGAAGACAAGTGAGAAATAGTGAAGACTCAGATCAACAGGGCTTGGTGGCTGAGGGCTTTAGCCACCGTCGATATGATGCTGGTTACCAAGGTAGGTATAGAGGAGGTTTGTGGGAAAGCAAAACAGTTCAGTTTGGGGATGAGTTTGAAATACCCATTGGGGAAATTTCATGGGGAAATATAACTCTCATTCATTCAATAAACATTTATGAGACTGACATGGAGAAACGAACATTTAAAAACACTAAAGAAATAAACTAACATCCACCATTGCCATCATTTTAAAAAAGAGAAAACATTTTACTACCAAGACATAGGAAGGGTATAATCTCAGAACGAAAGACAGTCCTTTATAATTGAATAAGTGTGTATTATTAAAAAACTCTCCCAGCAGTTTTTCTCATTGGACTGTGGAAACATTACCGTATATCAGCTTGAGCTGTGGACTGTCATGTGAGAACCACTGATTTGAGGAATGGGCAGAGGAATAGAGGCCAGAAAAACAGACCACAAGAAATGATTCCAGGGACTGGAGGAAAATGAAGAGAACATGATCCTGGAAGCCAAAAGAGAAAGCAGAGTTTCAGAAATGAGGACTTGGCCAACAGTGTCTTTTGCCATCCAGAGTTCAAAGAGGTCATCAAATTTGGCAATTAGGAGTTCATTGGTGACCTTTGGCAGCGCTCTTTCACTGAGATAATGGGGCTGGGGCTGAATTGTTGCTGGTTGAGGTGTGAATGGGAAGCTGAGAGAAGTGAAGTCTAGCATGTAGATTACTTTCAACAAATTTGAGGATGAAGGAAAGAAAAGAGAAAGGAAAGGAAGGAGGAGAAAAAAGAAATTAAGAGAGAGAAAACGAGTTAGGGGAGCAAGAGAACACATCTGGGGAGGAGGGTGCTTGTTTGGATGCTTATTTTTGGGGGGGATAACAGAAACAGGCATTTCACTGTTAGGGAGAGAGCTGGTATAGAGAAGCTGAACTTTCCTGAAGAGAAGGAGCATAACAAACGTCCAGAGGAAGAGACCAGAGAAGGAAGGCGGACGCAGCCAAGGCCCAGGCGAAGGGATTAGCCTTTAACTAGAGGGGCACCTTGTCCCCTGAGAAGGGAGGGCTGGAGGGGAAGGAAGTCAGAGAGGCAGGCCAGTTTTCAGGGGTTGGGGCAGGGCACTGAGGTAATTCATGCTTGAAGGCCTCTGTTTTCTCAGGGAAGTAGGAGGAGAGGTTGTTCCAAGCAGGGAGAGGGGCGGGGCAGGAACATGGTAGGGAGCTGAAGGAAGTTTGGAATGTGGCCCAGGGAAATGTGAAGACAGAGCTGAGGCCTTGACGAGGGAATGTGCCTAAGAATGACTGAGGGGTACTGAGGTTAAGCTGAGGTTGATTGAGTCTGTCTTGCCCCTTGCAGGTCTTGTCTCCCTCACTGGGTTGTAAGCACCTTGAGGCAGGATCCCCAGAACTTTCCTCTTTCCGGTTCATCCCTTTGCTGGACAATGCCCAGAAAAGTATCTGACCCAGAGGAGGCACCTAGTCCTCTTAGAAAGGTCTGACAAAGCAATCACTAACCAAATTTAGAAGCACTATAGATAGGGCTGTTAGGGGAAACAGAGGTAACATCTTAATTGCTCTGAAAGGACATTCTTGATTTTGGTTGATCCAGGCCTTTTCTAAAACCCTGCTGACCAGTTTACTCCTGTGCTAAGTGCAAAGTAGAAGAGCTAGTGTCTGTTCAGCAACACTGGCAGGCCTTAAACCCTACAGGCTGGGGAGAGGCCAACAAGAGGGGCCGGTGGCTTTATCTCCCATGAGCTGAATGAGGCTGAGGCAATTCTTAGGAAGTAGCAAGATGGAGCAGCTGTCTAGGGAGACCAAGGAGCCATGGAAACAGAACTGAAGGCTTCCTGGGCTCCAGGAGAGCATGCTGGGAGCTGGTATAAGCAGAACCCTGAGGTCTGCCGCTCAGGGGAATGAAGGGACTGGACAGCTCCCAATGTGAAGCGAGTGACTGAAGGAACATAAGTTCAAGGTGGGAGGTGGCATGGTGGTTGCATGGCTGAATCTGGTTGGGCATCAGACCTGGGCTCAGGAGGAATATCTGCCTCTTCTCTACTCCCTCCTTCCTCCTGCCTATTCTCAGAGGCCGCCTAGAGGTCAAGAAGATCCTGGAGTGTGACAACAGGTCTTGTACTTCTTTCTCCTTGGCATGCTATCTCCTTCCAGCTCAGTCTCTCCAGCCTGGCTCCTTCTCTCAGCCTCATTCTGCATTTTAGCCGGTGATACAGCACAAGCAAATTCTCATCTCCTAAAGGCAAATTGAGCAAGAACTCTCAAAGACTGATAGAAGCTCAGGCTCCCCAGAAACCTTCTCTTTCCACACAAGATTTTCCTCTTCAGGATCCAGGAGCCAGCCTGCACTTACACATTTCAGGGACAGAAAGCTCACTCCAGTCCAAGGCAGCACATTCCACTGGACTCATTTCACTTCATATAATAAACCTCTGTTTATTGAGGGCCAGTGCTGTGCCAGGCCCTTGGGTTAGGTGGTGGCTGAGCTGTTAGAAAGTTTTCCTTTGATTGAGCCAAAATGTGTCTCCCTGTAGCTTCCAGCCCTGCCCTTTGAAGTCACCCAGAACAAGTGTAATCTCACTGCAGACTAATCCTCAGATATTTGAAAATGGCTAGCATTTTCCCAAGAGTTTTCTCTCCTCCGCAGATAAGCACTTCTTTCTTTGTTTCTTTTTATGTATCTGTGTTTTCTAATACTCAAATAATATCAGTTCATTGTGCAACATTTTAGAAAATTCAGAAAAGCATAAAGAAGTAAAAATCCACCCTACTCTTACTCGAGAAATGACAACTGTAAAATTCTTTCTCTTCACCAGTCTTTTTTTCTCTATATACTGTGCATTCTACACTTTTTTCTTACCAAAATGGGATCATCCTAAGAAATATTTTAGAGGCTGATTGTTTTCACTCATCGGTATATTAACTTTTCCCCCATTCTTCCACCATGCCAATTTTAATATGAAATTGTGTAACTGCTCAAGGATTTATCTAACCAGCTTTTAAAAGAGAGACATTTAGGTTGTTTTCAAATTTTCCTTGCTACAAAGAACACAGGGGGTTGGAATTTGGAGTGGGATGGAGGTGTCAGGGGAAGGTGGACAGAGAGACGAAGAGTCCTTAAATCAGATTAGTCATGCTATTTGGGCATCTGACTTTTTTTTCACTTTCTCTGTTGAAAAAAATTATACTTCCTAGAACATGATTGTGAGTACCTGCTCAGGATTCGGTTGCAAGGATTTACCCTAATTACTGTATCCGGTTTCCTATTATGGGATGTTGAGGTTGTTTCTAATTTTTGATGATTACAAACCAGGCTCTGATGAATATCCAAGAAGCTAAATCTGTGCTGGTGCTGGACACTGAGGTCAGGAGGAATATTTCTGAGACCTCTGAATCATAAGGTGTCTGCCAGTAGTTGTAACTAGAAGCTTTTTGGCAAAGGCCCAGGAGACTAGCTAAGGCTGAGGTCAGTGCTTCGAGCCTCTGGGCTTGCCTGGGGTCAGTACCCATGTACCCAGCCCCTGTCACAGAGTGTTCAGGCTGTCTGGCCCTTTGGGACCACTGGACCGACAACCTCATCTCTCACATGAGGGAACTAAGGCCTGGGGCGAGGGATTGCCCTAAAGCAACTTCGCAAGGCAAAACTGCGTCTCCCAAGCACTCTGGTTCCTGAACTGGAAGCTGAGCTCTGAGGTTTGGAATCTGCCCCAGAGGCCCTGTGAAATCCTGTCTGCTCCCCTTCACTGAACCCCTTGCTGCTGAGGCTGGAGAGGGCACTTTTGCCAATGAACTGACCAGTAAGGAGTAGGGGCATTGAAAGAAGACGATGTTTACCTCACAGGCAACCCAGAATCTCTTTTTTGCCTAACCCAGATGATGTGCTTAATAGCAGTCACCCTCTCTTAGGTCCACCTGGCAAATCTACTTGGAGTTTGAGCTGAAATAACATGTGAGTCCCTCACTCCCCTTAGAGGGCTCGGCTGTCTCTTCTAGCCGGGAACTGGCTTTGTTAAAGGTCTGTCTATCCAGCTCTCTGTGGCTGACAACTCTGTGGTTTCGGGTGCTAATGACTCCCCTCCTTCCCCCCTCAGGCCTTGCTGCTGCCTGGGGAATTCACACAAATGGTGTGCAATTTGCCCCGTCTGTGTTTTCTCTTCTGACAGAGGTAAAGCAAACCCCTTGCCCCCCACTGACACCCTGTTTATTCAACTGGGAGAGATTTCACACCCAGGAACCCTGCTTTCCCTCCCTGAGCCCTTTCCCTAAATCTTCATCCCCTCCCAAGTCCTCCCACCCCTGCGCTCCCTGAATCATTTATGAGACCAGGCAGGGCTTATAAAAGGGTCTCCCAGGAAAGGCCAAAAGAGTGCAAAAGTTTCTGGAAAATAGGAGACTGCAGCCTGCCCGGCCTTGGCACCCTAAGGATGGACTCTGCAGCTCACCCTGATGCCACTCCTGTCCCAGACCTGGCGCTGGCCCTTGCTCCAGCCCTAGCACCAGTCCCCCTGGCACTCCCTGGCCTGATAGGTCCACCGCCCTTTCTCTCCTCTGGACAAGAAGTAGATGGGAATGAAAGGTAAGTGGAACTTGGCCTTTGGCAACCTGAATTCAGGTGAGGGGCTCCTGGGAGAGGAGGGAAAATGAGAGGTTCAGGGCAGCCCTCTTCTCTGTGAAGGCAGAAAAGCAATGGCCTCAGAGCCCTTTCTTCACATCTCTGACTGGAGTACCTCATCTGGCTTTTCACCTCACTAATCCCTCTGGGATTAATGGCAGGAGGGGACATGGGGATAGTGGGCCATGCCAAAGCTGAAGGTCAAGCAGACAGGCCCTGATAGGCCAGGTCACAGAATACACTGAGGGACACAGGGAGACTACCATGGAACCTGGGCTTAACACAACCTAGACTGTGGGGGAGGGGGTGGGGGAAAAGAGGGTCAAAGTCTAAAGAGGGCCTTGCTTGTGGCACTTTCTTCCGATCACACCATAAGATTCCCATTTGCTTTTTTCCTACCTGTACAAGTTTGAGGGAGGAGGGAGGAGTGGGCCCAGGAATATTTCTGGCTCTTTCCCCAGCCCTGGAAGATGGTATGACTCTGAGCTCTACTTCTTGGAGCAGGAGGTATGAGGCAAGATATTTATTCACTCAACTCCCATTCATTTCTTCAAACATTTAAACTTCAACAAACATTTCCTGAAACAGCTACTGTGTACTAGGCATTGTGCTAGGTGTTAGGGATTCAGATATGATCAGACATATCTTTGAGCTTAAGAAGCCCAAAGACAAGTAAACAGACAATTACAAAACAGTGTGATAAGAGCAATGATAATATTGCTGGAGCGAGAGAGGAGGGGCATCTATCCTGGCCAGGGCTCAGGGGCCTTCTGGAAGGCTTCCTGGAGCAGGTAGCACCCAGGCCAAGCATTTTAGAGATCTCTTTTCTCAGAAAGCCCACGTTTCAGTCTCCTCATCCACCTATTGATTTCTCCTCTTTGTCCTAGAGGAGCTTGTCTTTGGAGGCCCTGGCTGTCCTCTACAGATATCTCCCGAAGGCAGGTGAGGGAGCTGGTGGATTTGGTGAGTTTGAGCCCATGTGACGCATGTTCACATGCACATGCAGCCACATGCATTCATGCAGAGCACGTCCCTTTCCAGAGAGCTCCTGACAGGGCTGCAGATCTGGGAAAAGATCCTTACAGCTTTACCAACATTCGATTTCCACAACAGCTCTGGGAGGAGGGCAGAGCCAAGGTTTCTGGGGCAATTGGAAAGATGAGGAGACTAAGGCTCAGAGAGGGAAAAGGATTTGGGCAGGCCCCACAGCCAGTGTGTGGCAGCGCTGGTGCTCGAGTTCCCATCTCCTGGCATGCACCCCAATGTCCTTCCACCTCCTCCCTGAATCTTTGCTGCTCCAGTAGAACTCTGTCCCCTGGACGGCCTCCAAACAGGTGTTGGAACAGGGGCAGGGAAGCAAACAACACCCAGGACTCTGTCTGCTTGTTTTTCAACCAGAACCAAGAAAGACCCCCTTGTTTTGGGGTGGGCATAGGGGGTGGCTAGACCCCAGAGATGTCTAAGGTCTCTTCTAGATCATCTTACCTGCAGATTTCTGACCTCTGATGTGGAGGAGGCAGTTATCTGTCCATGAACTTTGAGCCACATACTGGCTTTTTGCTTTGGACAGGCCACTGGTGGGGCAGCAGCTGCTGAGGTCACCAAAGCTAACTCTGAGTTCCATCACCCCGTCAGGTAAGCTTCTGGCACCAAGGTCCAAACTTGCCATGGATCCCTTAGTTTTGTTTTTTTGAGACAAGGTCTTTCTCTGTCACCCAGGATGGAGTGCAGTGGTGTGATTATAGGCTCACTGTAGCCTCAGACTCCTGGCCTCAAGCGATATTCCTGTCTTAGCCTCCCTGAATAGCTGGGACTACAGGTGTGTGCCACCACACCCAGCTAATTTTATTTATTTTATTTTTGTAGAGATGGAGTCTTACTTTGTTTCCCAGGCTGGCCTCGAACTCCTGGCCTCAAGTGATCCTCTGGCCTCTGCCTCCCAAAGTGCTGGGATTATAGGCCTGAGCCACCACACAATGCCCTTAGTAGTATTTTGCATCCTCACACAGTCCTGTGAAGTAGGAGAAGGGAAGCCCTGCTGTGATCACTGTTGCCTAGAGGAGAAAACCAAAGCCCAGAGAGGTTATGGGACTTGGCAAGGTTGCCTTCCCTGGTGGCATTGTCAATGACCCCCCTCCCCAATGAGCCCCTGTGGAGCTCAGTCAGGGAATCCTCAGTAGAAGAAGAGATAGGGCCACAGGGCTGGAGAATTCTTGGCCTACTGGGGTGGGTGGGGTTGGTGGTGGGGTCAGGGCTAAAACTGATAGATGCTGGGGCTGGGGCTATCACGACTGTAGGCCTATAGGCCCAGGAAGGTTACCTTCCTGCCTGGGGCCATGTTGTAACAATTCAGAAAGTTCTGTTGCAAAACTCTTTCTTCTTTTCCCTTTGATCCCATTGCTATAGCTAAGAGAAAGGCTGTTTGGGGGCTGGCTTCCTTCTTGGTCCTACTGGTCCTTCTGCACATATAAGGCCTAAGTTAGGGACACCATGTTTCTTCTCTGTCCACAGGCTCTTCTGGCCTAAATCTCGCTCCTTTGACTACCTGTACAGTGCTGGGGAGATTTTACTGCAGAACTTCCCTGTCCAGGCAACCATCAACTTGTATGAGGACTCAGACAGTGAGGATGAAGAGGAAGATGAAGAAGAAGAGGATGAAGAAGCAGAGGAGAAAGAGGAGGCAGATGAAAAGGTGCCAGAAGGGTGTGTGAGGCTACCAGGGTCCACACCACACAGAGTCACAGCTTGTCCCCTTACCCTGCCCCTGACCTGTCCAAACTGAAGCAGCCAGAGTCTGATTGGGGTTCAGTATGCCTGGCAAGTTTCCACGAGCAACGATTAGTTGGCAGTCTCCAGTCACAGCTTTCTGGACTGAAAATTGGGTCTTCAAGCTGCCCAGCTCATCCTGGCTTACCTGACAGACCTGTGCGCCCAGGCCTCTGGCTTCTCATTGTCTGGACTGCTGTTGTGTTGACCCTGGGAGTGTCCCAGGAGCTTGAAAGGAAGAAAAGTCTGCTTTCTGAAGTTCCCAGGAAGCAGAGCAGGACAAGGCATGCCGTTGCAGAGGGAAGCAGTCACTCTTCAGGGCCCTTTCACTCCCAAGCCTTCCTGGGTGACCACATAGTCCCATCTCCTCATGGAAAGCCTGGCTTCTGGCTTCAACTCCAGGGATACTAATACCAGATTCAAACAAAGCTGGGGCTCCTTTCTGATGAGCCTTGCAGGCAGGAAAGGGGGAGTCTAGAGAATCAGCTTGCTCTGGGTATACCCCCCCCCCCATTTTACCTACTATCCATTGAAGTCTATGTGTTGGCATGAGATGAATCAGGAGAAAAATAAACTGGATGATGTTTGCCTTTTTCTTGGAACTGTGCTGATTTCTTAACTCTCTCCACGTAGTGAAGCCATGAGCAGAAGGTCAGAGACCAGCTCAAGGCCAATTTATTGCTTTACCTGAGGTCAGTTGACAGATTTATTTTCCATGGGGATATAGGGCTGGGGACCCAGCACGGGGCCAGGCCACCTCCATCATCTTGTGAAATTAGACTTGATTGAACATTAAGGACAGCTTGGAAAGAAAACAAAAGGCCCTCAAAGGGTAGCTTGAAAGTTGGGAGGAGGAATGAGGGTTGGGGGAAAAGTGACAGGTATAGCCTCATGTGAGCCTCAGAGAGGACTCTGTGAATGTGGGAGGGGAAGTACTTAATCCTTTCAATTTTATCTCCTCAAGGCCCTTTCTGTCTCCCACAGCTCATACCCACATGCTTACTCCTGCACCAATTACTCCTCCATGAATTTTCTTGCCTCCAGCACGTCCCTTTGCATGCATCTTCCGCTTAGACCACAGATCAGACCATGTCAGCCCTTGCCTCACCAATAGTTGGACTTATCTTTTTATTTATTTTATTTTTTTGGTCACAGATGTCCTTGAGAATCTGTGGCTTCTCTACCCAGAAAAATACACGTGAACACACACACACACACACACACACACATATACACACACCACACACACAGTGCTATATATTCACAAATCAAGTCCTTAACTTGATGTTCTAGGCCTCCTTCTGTCTGGTTTTAGCCTGTCTCTTTAGTCTCATCTCTCAACACCTGAAACTTACATGCCCATTCTTGAGTGTGGCGTGCTTTCTAACACCTCTGGGGTTTTTTTTGTTTTGTTTTGTTTTGTTTTGTTTTGAGTTGGAGTCTCACCCCGTTGTCCAGGCTGGAGTGCAGTTGCATGCTCACGGCCACCGTAGCTTCGACCTGCTGGGCTCAGGCGATCCTTCTGCCTCAGTCTTCCAAGTAGCTGGAACTATGGGCGTGCGCTACCACGCCTGGCTAATTTTTTTTTATTTATCGTAGAGATGAGGTCTCACCAAGCTGCCCAGGCTGTTCTTGAACCCATGGGCTCAGACAATTCCCTCACCTCGGCCTCCCAAAGTGCTGGTATTACAGGCCTGAGACACTGCGCCTGGCCAACCTCTGGCCTTTTAAACCTACCTGGAATGCCTTTCTACTTTTGCATGCCTGGTAAACTTCCATCCATCCAAAAGAACTAGCTCAGATACCCCTTCTATGGGAAGCCTCCCCAGACTCCCAAGTTCAGGATGGGCTCTCCGATGAGTCCAGTGTTCCCCCATAGCACCTGATTCCCTTCCTGTACTGTAAGATGAGGCTGTGTTTGATATTCCCATGACTTCATGGCACAGCACACTGCCTGGCACGAAGGTGATGCTCAGAAAATGTTGACGGCAAAGAGATTCTTAGGTCTTCTTAAAGCAGCTCTTGATAGAACCACCATGGCTCCCCAACCTACCAGCTACAAAGGGGACAGAATTACATTATTATTCAGGAGCAAAATGATGGTCATCTTCCTTTCTCTCCTCCAGTAGCTTGCCACAGGCTGCTTCAGTTCTGAGCCCTAGCTGGGACTTCCCTGGATTGGCCACAGCCCTGAGCAGACCACCGAACTCACTGGTGCCATCTGTTGGTCAAAATTTGACCGTGTTCCTTAATTAAGGCTGCCCGACAGTTGACCTTTGACAACTTTAAATCTTTTAGTCTATTCTATTTCTGCTTGTAAGTAAAGTGGAATCTACCATGTACTAGCCATACGACCTTAGGCAAGTTATTAATCCACTCTGAGCCTCAGTCTCCTCATCTGTAAAATGGGGATAATGATACTTCCTTTTAGGGTTGTTTTGAGAATTCAATGAGATAATATATGTAAAATGCTTAGCACAGCCCCTGGCACATAGTAAAAGCACTCAATAAATGGTAGTGGTCATAGTAGCTGCTACTATTAATTTTATGACAGAAATGAGCTTATAGGCTAGAGTCAGCTAACGACTGACTTATCAGTCAACTACACTTGATCTCTCTGGCACTATTTGATGGCTTCCCAGTCAAAGGATCTTTACCGTGTTTCATTAAAAACAACAACAACAACAATAACAACAATAAAAAGCCAAACAAAATAACCCATGTGGCCAAGTGTGGCTTCCTGGAGCACCCTTTACATTCAAATGGTAGCCCACAGGTTTCCGGTCCCTATTCCCTAGGATAGAGGTTTTCAAACTTTTTTTTGGTGTGTGCTTTAGCAGGAAAACCTTTCTTTTGAATTGAATGCAGAAGCCCAACATATAAATCAAATAAAAATGGAGCTGCCTTGGTGGATGCCACAATGGGGGGCCCAGAACTCCCACTTTGGTGTTCTCGCTTTCTAAACGAACTCTCTCTGCCACATTCTGTGAGGTAACTTCAGGGACCCCCTAGATGATGGGAAAGACAATTTGGAAATCACTGTACCAAGGGTTAAACCAGGATTGATTTGAAGTCGGAGGGGAATTAATTCGTACTTTAGTATGTCCAATGTTCTGTTTTAAATCCTTGTTTTGGGTCCTACGCTCCCAGCATTTCATAGCTCAGAAATTGTTCAAATCCTTATACCATAGGTTATAGGGATTTGAAATCCTTGGAATCCCAAGATCCTTGGTTTTAAGGTATTATATAGCATAGAATTACAAATCCCTAAATCCCCAGGGATTTAAAGACCCTAAAACCCTTGGAGCAGTCATTCTTTACTAGGAATGAGCTCTCCTCACTTCCCACACTCCACCCCCTACTGCACACGTGCTGTTGCTTACTGGGCAGACATTTTGTCTCACTTCCTCCCAGTCCTCTGTCCTGAAATGGCTTCTGGTCCTACTCCTCACACATGCTTGCTAATTGATTGGAATTCACTGTTCTGCCTAATCAGAGCCCAGTGTGAGTTATGTTGTAATGGGTGTATTCAGTCCTTGTACCAATTTCAACTTCAGTGCCGAACTCAGGAGAAAAAATCTCTGTGCAAAACTCAGAGTCCTCCCTCCAGCTCCACCCCACTGTCCCTCCTAGTGCCCCTAGAACTTCCTCATTCCAGCACTGACTTCCTCTTGTTTCCCCCACCCCAGAGCAACAGCAAGAGGGCACATCTGTTAGGGAGAGGCTGCATTTGAGCTGGGCCATGGGTAGAAATGGAGAGGAAAACTTTCCAGAAAGAGGCAGCAGTAAGTATTCCTTCATTAAGCAAATGTTTATTGAGCACTTACTATGTGTCAGTCATTAATGTTGTAATAATTAATAGCATGGGCTTTGGAAGTAGGTATACCTGGGTTTAGATTCCATATCTGTCACACGCTGGCTCTATTCATAGCCCCACTCCCTTCAGGTGTCGGGGAATGTCCCCTCTGCTCTTAACCCTTTCACTACAACCTCAGTAGTTCTTTATTATAGCGCATCTCTACCTCACACAGGACATGCTCAGCAGAGTGGTTGCCTGTTCTTCTTTGCCTCTGGGCACGGAAAGCCCCTCACCCAACCCAGTGGGTGTGGTCAACCCCCATCTCTCACCCCCTCCCCGAAACTGTACCTGTGTGACTACTAGTGGGTAGACATGATGTCTCCTTTCCTTTCCAGCCTCCTGCTATAATATGGTGGTCAATCCTCCTCCCAGACAAGGTTATTAGGTGACCTGGGTTCACAGTTTTGACCTGTCAGAAACCTGGGGTTGGTTCCCGTGTTTTTTGTTTACCCCCGACAGGCAAAGCTTGTAGCAACCTCCGTGTAAATGCTCAAACCCAGAAACCTGGCAGGGAGTGAGTGCTATCTAAGTGGTAGCTACAACACACTCTGCTAGGCACTTGCCACCCATGTTCCACTCATCATTTCGTATGGCACTATAATCGTAATCCTAGAGATGGGCACAATTAGTAGCCCCACTTAGGGATGAGAAAACTAAGAGTCAACCGAGGTTCTATACCTTGGTTTGTGCACTTGCATGAAAGTTGCTACAAGCCTTGCCAGTTGGGGTTAAATCAAAACACAGGAACCAACACCAGGCCCTTGACAGGTCGAAATGGTGAAGTCAGGTCTCCATTTTACAATAGGGGACTGGAGAGGAAAGGAGACCAACTTCCCACTAGACAGCCACACAGGCACAGGGGTGGGTAGGTAGGAGGTAGCGACACTCACTGTGGTGGAAGAGGGGGCTTTCCCTGTCCAGATGAGTCCAGGCAACAGGATAACTAGGAGGATAAGATTCAGAACAACTGATATTCTTGAATTCTTTCTATGGACTGGGTGCACAGCTAAGAACCCTACATGGATTAATTCCTTTAATAAGACAACCTTGAGGTGTAGTTGGGGAAACCCAGGCTTAGAGAGTTTTTTAAAAACTTGCCCCAAATTACACACTTGGTAATCTGTGGCACCTTCTAAGTACCAGGCTCGACACATTATTACCTCATTTAACCCTTACAGCAATCTTAAAACGTAAGAACTATTATTATCTTTGTTTTATAAATAGGAAACGGGGGTTCAGAGAGGTTAAGGAATCTCAAGGTCAGACAATTAATAAATGACTGAGTCAGGCTTTCTTGCTGTCATCTCTTGTGGCAATCAGAGATGACAGCCATCGCCCAAGTTTACACTGATGGTGAGTGGCAGAACCAGGATTCAGGTCTGCCTGACTCCAGAGCCCTGTGCTTTCAGGAGGTGGAATCAACAGGGTTTGGTAAAGGATTAAACCTGTGGGAGGGCGAGGGAGAAAAGGTTCAAGTTCTGGCTGGAGGGAAGTGAGTCAGAGGATATGAAGAACTCTGGGCCAGGAGCCAGGAAAAGCTGAGGGCCTCTGAAAGGTGCCACTGAGGGAGGGATGTTTGGGGGCCTCCTGCCTGGCAGTGGCAGGCTTTTCTAGAACCTGGGCTGCAGGCACAGGGCTACCGGAGGTGAGAGACTGATGACGAAATTCTATTCCTGCCTCTCAGTGCTGTGCTGCCTCAGAGTAGAATGGGCCCTAGCTGGGCATGCCTTGTTGTGGCTGAAAAATGAGAGGAACTACCAATCCCTGAGCTCTCCCACGGGATCCCGGGCACTAGGCCCTGCACCACATGCACTTTATTTGAAAGGGGGCAGTGGGGTATCCTCATGTTTACAGATAAGAAATTGAGGCTCAAAGAGGAGAAGTGACCTATTAGTCACATAGCCAGCAACTGGGGAAGCTGGGGGAGAACCAGGACAGTGTAACTACAGACAGAGTTCTGGCTTAACTATTAGGCTCCTCCTATTCTCCTCCTCATTGTCCCAGAGAAGTCCTGAAAGCCCCTTAAGGCAGGCAGCAGGCTCTGGCCTCCTGCAGCCTGCAGGGAAAGGAAGTGTATAAACTGCCACACAAAAGCATTTCTATCCCCGTCACTGGGGACAAGGAGACACCTGAGGCCTGGGGCCAGGTGTGAATTAAAAGAGACCGAGGGAGAGCCTGAGAACCAGCTAGAGCGCAGAAGTCTTCTATCTCAGAGAGGACAGCCGGCTTTCACAAGTAACTCAACTAGTGTCCATTGACAGCAAGACAGGCAGCGCCCTCTAGTGGCCGAGCTCTAAACCTACAGAACTAGGCATGGGATCAGGAGGCTCACGTACCCAGAGGATCCTATGGCTAGCAATTTTTTTTGTGCCTGGTAGTTTGGGGACAGGCTCTGGAGTTAAAATAAACTTGTGTTCAAATATGGGTTCTACTCCTTGATAGCTAAGTGACCATGAGAAAATTAATCTCTAAGCTTTCGTTTCTTCATCTATAGAATAGAAATGATAATAATACCAATTTCGTGGGCTATTGTAAGGATTAAATGAGATAATACATGTAAAGAGCTTAGCTGAGTACTTGACACATTATAGATGTGATACATATGTATATATTTATTTATATATGCATGACACAAACACTATTATTATATATAATAATATACAAGGAGGGACCCCCAAAAAACCGGAATTATCTCTTGGAGGGGGAGCCCCTTGTAGCACACTTGGAATTTGTTACTCTGGACCAAACCATCAACCAAAGTTTTTATCTGAAACTTCTGAGAAGGTTGCGTCACGATTTGCGGAAGAAATGTCCCAAATTGTGGCCAACAGGTGACTGGTTCTTCCACCATGACAACGCACCTACCCACACCGTACTGAGTGTTCAGTAGTTTTTGACCCCCATGTCCCACCCTCCCAATTCACCTGATCTTGCTCTGAATGACTTTTTATTTTTGTTTCCCTGGATGAAAAAAATTCTCAAAGGGAGACATTTTGCTGATGTAGAAGAGATGAAACAAAAATGGCCGAAGCACTAAAAGGTATCAAAATGGACGAGTTCAAAACTGTTTTGAGCAGTGGGAAGAGCATCTCGATAGGTGTATTGCACCAAACAGAGAATACTTTGAAGGCGACTGAAGTTTAAACATGTAAGCATAAATACAAAGTTTTATAAATAAATTCTGGTTTTGGGGGGTCCCCCATCATATACACATCTAATAATTGTCCCTTTTGACACAAGCTAGCATAATAGTTGTCACATCTTTGACTCTCCATGCCCTTCTCATCGCGTTCTACTAGGTGCCTAGTGCCCCCAAGCTTGCTGTCTTGCCCCAGGGGAAGCATTGCCAACTTGCTCTCCTAAGACTTGTGGATAGGGCATGGGCTAAGATACTTGTTTCCTCCACGTGTACTTTCAAGAACCTTGGACGGCACCTCTTTACCTTTCAATATCCGGGAAATGTTAATAAGCTTGCTTTGCACAGGTGCTAAGCTCTTCTGTGTTTTAGAGCAACTTTACATCTATGATCTTGAATCTCTTAATACTCCCTAGGAGATAGTCTCATTTTTCAAATTGAAGATGATGAGAAGGGGAGTGACTTGCTTGAGGTTGCATAGCCAGTCAGTAAAGGAGTTGGGTTTAGACCCCAGAATCTTAATGTTGGGTCCAGTGCTTTCCACAAACTCTTGCAATCATCATCCAGGACCTTGGGCTCTGGCTAAATATAAAGCACCTGTAACCCAGGACACAACTCCTCCTCCTCCTCCTCTTCCTCCTCCTCCTCCTCCTCCTCCTCCACCACCACATCACTGCATTGTGATAATGTCCTGCTTCTACTGAAGCCAAAGTTGTATTCTCAGTAAACTATCAAAATTCACCTAAGAGAAGTGGCAGCAGGTTACCAGGACTGGAGACCTGAGACAGCCACATCTTCAATAATGGCAAGAATACAACTAAATCTTAAATGACATGTTTGCAGAGAGGTGAACATTATCTCCTCAGCCAAGCCGCAGACCTGCTGAGGACTTAGCCGCTGTCCTGTGCAAAGCCAGATTGATTTAGCAATTCATCTCATGTCAGACATGGCCGTCAGGACAGCCTTGTTCCTAGTCAGTACAAAGATTGGGAGGTGTTGATGTGTGTCACCAGCATGGGTCCTGATGGCAACATCTGCTTGTAGGCACTGAGGGAAGCAGTATGATAATAACTCAAAGCTCTCAGTGTCACTTGACATGACTCTGGGGGCAGAGAATGCAGGCTTGACTGTCAGTACCAGGGGCTGTCCCCTCTCATTCTAACACACTGGCAACAGCATGAGCACTGCTGAGATACCAAATCATTGAGCCCCAACAGCCCCTCCATAACCCACATGCAACACTGAAGCCCTGGCAAGCTTGGTTCTGCTCAGGGGGGAGTTGTGTTACTTCCTTCCAGAGTGTTGGATCTCTGGGTGGCACTGAATTTCTCTTTCTGCTGTCACTTGTTCTTTACTCTCTCATCACCATGGCAACCCAAGAGAGGGAGCCAGCATTGAAATCAACCCCTCCCTAATAGACATATGTGGAACGGCAACTGTACTCTCTCTCTAATATTAGGGAAGCAGAACACTTTAACCCTCTCTCAATGTTTCAGCCTTGGTCCATAGGTCCATAGCAATACTTTCACCCACAATTTCAGGCATTTGATATACCCCTTTCTTTGATCTTCCTGAAGGGGAGTTTCTAATCTGAGTGGTTTGAGATCAATCACTAGGCCACATCTCACCAGAGAGCAGGGTCATCACAGTGAAAAATGATACACATCTGTGACCTATATAGTCAGTTCTACTTGCTGCTGGATGATTAAGTCAGGCCAATTTTGTTATGAAGACCTTTAGTTTCTCAGAGTCTGACTGAAGGGAGTAGTTTAAGCTGCAATTTCCAATTCATTTTTTTAAAACCAGAGAACCCTGAAGCAGAAATACGAAATGAAGTTACCAAACCTATGCTGAATTCTTAAATCAAGCTTTTTAAAATAAACACTTTGCTTACTATTCGACCATTGCTCCTCGTGCATATAACTTCCTTGGTGGGAGTCTGGAGGAGAAGGGTGAGTGGTAGGATGCAGGCATGAAAACTCCACCTTGAAACCACAAGGGGTAGTATGGTGGAAAGGAAGGGGCATCAGGAGACCTGACTCGGGTACTCATTCAGGTTCTGCCATTTATTTATTTGTAATATCTTGGACAAATGACTTAGTTTCCTCATTTCTAAAATAGGGCCAGCCTTTAACCTATCAACCTCATAGGTTTGTTGGGAATGAGGTTTCAGTGGATAGTTATATGATGGAACTACTCTGAAAATTGTAAAATGTTCAGTAAAGTAGTATTTTTTAAAGTATTGTGTAAAGAACTTCAGCATAATAGTCTGCCTTTCAAAATGCAGACACAAGTCCCAGAAATTTCTAGGAGAAATGCATGGAGATCTGGCATAAAAGTCATTCAGGCAAATAGCTAGAGAAGCTAAACCTTATGGCCTCGCTTCTAGAGCTGGCTGAAATTTTTCAGTTTTTGTCTACCCACCATTCCTGAATACTCCACTTCATAATCAACTTGGTGAGGTTATCCAAGAGGCTTTGTATGTGAAACTGAATATGGGAACTGAAGCTTTGCTTGAATTACTGGGAGTGATGACATTTGATGGTTGCCATTGGCAATGGCTTACAAAATCTGCAGTTCATGTTATTTCTCCAAAGCTAGGCTGCCTGTGCATTTGAATAAAATGAACATATTATTTCACTCTGAAGGCACTTAGCATGTTGGGAAAGTGGATTTTTTCCCCCCTAGAAACCACTTTAAGGATTCATACTCTAAACTCCAAAAAGGTATTGGTAAAATTTCAAAATATTCTCTAAAATGGTGGGAAAACTTACACAAATCATCTATAAAAGAATCACCACAGGCATAAGAACAACACTAAAAATGGCAGAAGAAATCTCAACTGACCAAAATGTTTGCTGAAACATAAAAAGTAAAGTATGAAGGCAGTCACAGGAATAAAATTAAAATGATCAAAGGTAGGAGAGTTTTGTTTGACTTTTAAGAAAAGAAAGAGTGAAGATATTAGTCTTTGTGTAATGTATTATATACTTTTTGTATACCTCTCCCTTTTAGACATACTGTATACAAAATCAACCAGGTGCTGAGGAGTTAGAAAAGAAAATGTTGCTCTTTCTATCAGAAGAGGATATAAGAATCGTAAGTGTAGATGTTGACAGGGCTTCCTTATGTCTATTTTTGTGAATCCAGTAAAATTGCATGCAATTGGTGACACCACAACTGAAGTCAGATATACAATAGTAGGATTAAAAAGAGAGAAATAGGCAGAGGACGAAATAATGAAAAATGCATACAGAAAATATTATGCAAAAGTGTAAATCCGTGGTTGTGTTAGGTTGGTAATATTAGATGTGATTTTACTTTATTTTCTCTTTTTTCCAAATACTCCTTAAAAAGCTTACATTGATTTTAGACTTTTAAGTTACGGGTTAAGGCAGCCAGAGGGAAAAAAAAAGACATATTAATCTCAGAAGAGCAACAATAAAACAGAACAAATAAAAGACAAAAACAATGGAATGATCATGTCAAAGTGCTGAAAAACAAAAAAAAACAAAAACAAAAAAGTAATCTAGAACTTGATGTTCAACATCACTAGCTGTATGCATTTGCTAGGGCTGCCATAATAAAATACCACAGACTGAGTGACTTAAACAACAGAAATTTATTTTCTTACAGTTCTGGAGGCTGGAAAGCCAAGATCAAGGTGTCAGCAGTGTTGGTTTCATTTTGGAGCCTCTCTTGTTGGCTTGAAGATGGCCATCTTCCTGCTGCCTCTCTGCCTGGTTTTCTCTGTGTACATACACACCCCGGGTTTCTCTCTTCTTATAAGGACACCTTTTAGATTAGATTAAGGCCCTACTCTACTGGCTTCATTTTAACTTAATCCCCTTTTAGATCTGTCTGCCTCCAAATATGATCACATTCTGGGGTATTGGGACTTGAGACTTCAACATATGAATTTGGGAGGGGGATACAACTCATAGGAACATACAAACATGCTCAACAGCATTAGGCATTAGGAAAATACAAACTAAGACTGCAGTGAGATACCACTAAACACCTACTAGGATGGCTACAATAGAAAGACACAATAACAAGTTTTGGTGAGGATGTGGAGAAAAGAGAAACCTCATACACTGCTGGTGGCAATGTAAAATGGTCCAGCCACTTTGGAAAACAATTTGGCAGGTCCTCAAAACGTTAAACATAGAGTTACCATATGACCCAGAAACTCCACTCTTAGGTATACACCCAAGAGAAATTAGAACATGTCTGCACAAAAATTTGTACTATGAATGTTCATAGCAGCATTACTGATAATAGCAAAAAGGTGAAAACATTCCAAATGTTCATCGATTAATAAACTGATATACAGTTTGTGATATATCCATATAATGGGATACAACTTAGCTATTAAAAGGAACTAACTGCTGAAACTTGGCTAAAACATGAATGAATCTCAAAAAAAAGAATTATAAGTGAAAGTAGCCAGATGCAAAGACTATATTTTGTATGATTTCATTTATATTAAATATGCAGGAAAGGCAAATCAGCAGACATAAACAGTAGGTTACTTAGGCTGGGAGTGGGAATGGGGATTAAGAACTCTCTTTGAAGTAATGGAAATGTTCTAAAGTTGAATTGTGGTGATGGTGGTAAAACTGTAAATGTACTAAAAATAATCCAATGTTACATTTAAAATGTGTTAATTTCATGGCATACAATTCATGGTATCTCAATAAAGCAGTTTTTAAAAGCAAATAACTGTTTAAAAGTATATAGGTGTTTTTACAAGTACATAAACATTAAAAAGAAAATCTTACTAAAAATGCTACAACTGTATGAGTCCATTTATATAAAATTCTAGAAAAATCAAAACTACAGTGATAGAAAGCAGCTGAAGATTGCCAAGGGCCAGGGGTGGAGGGAGGAGACTGCCTCAAAGGGGCCTGAGGAGAATTTTGGCAGATAGAAATGTTCTACATCTTGACTGGAGTGGTGATTATATGAGTGTATAAGTTTTTCAAATTTCCCAAACTGTTTACATTTGGTAAATTTTATTATATATGAATTACACCTCAATAAAACTGATTTAATTTTTTTTTTGAGTTAGAGTCTCACTCTGTCACCAAGACTGGAGTGCAGTGGCCGCTCCAGGCCACCGCAGCCTCGACCTGCTGGGCTCCGGCGATCCTTCCGCCTCAGCCTTCAAGTAGCTGGAACAACAGGCGCGCGCTACCACACTGAGCTAATTTTTTTTTATTTATTGTAGAGATGAGGTCTCGCCAAGTTGCCCAGGCGGGTCGAACCCGCGGTCTCAGGCAATCCACTCACCTCAGCCTCCCAAGGCGCGGCATTACAGGCTAAGCCACTGAGCCCGGCTAACATATACTTTCATATTTTTAAAGCTTATCTG
>CAUYQG010214206.1:0-11832 GCA_963574415.1 Tarsius wallacei | reverse complement strand
GGCCCCACGCCCCCCCGGCCCCCCCCCCCCGCCCCCCCCCCCCCCCCCCCGCCCCCCCCCCCGCCAAAGCCGGCTTTATTGAGACGACAGAAACGCTCACAGGGGGTTGCCCTTTTTTTTTCTTTTTTTTTTTTGAGTCAGTCTCACTTTGTTTCCCAGGCTGCTGTGCAGTGGCACGATCACAGCTCACCACAGCCTCCAAGTCCTGGAGACTCAATCAATTCTCCAGCCTCAGCCTCCCAAGTAGCTGAGACTACAGGTGTGTACCATCTTGCCTGGCTAATTTTTTAATTTTTTGTAGAGACAGCCTTGCTATGTTCCACGCTGGTCTGGAACCCCTGTCCTCAAGCGGTCCTCATGCCTCTGCCTCCCAAAGTGCTGGAATTACAGGTGTGAGCCACTGCGCCTGACTGAGCTTATTCTTGTTGTTTGACTAGAACTTGATGCCTGTTGATCAGCGATTCCCATTTTCCCTACCCACAACCCCTGGCAACCATGCATCATATGCTTGGATGTCTGTGAATTTGACATTTTAGATACTTCATGTGAGTAGAATCACGTATTTGTCTTTCTGTGACTGGCTTATGTCACTTAACATAATGTCCTCGAGTTTCTTCCATGTTATTGCAAATGGCGATAACTATTTGGCCTATGAAAAGAAGCCCAAATAATATTTTTAAAAGGCCAAATAATATTCCACTGTATGTACAGACCACGTCTTCTTGATTCCTTCATCTGTCATGGACATTCACATTGTTTCCACATCTTGGCTATTGTGAATAATAATGCAATGAACAAGAGTAGTGCTAAGCAACTCTTCAAGATCCTGATTCAGTTATTTTGAATCAAGACCCAGAGTGGGCTGCTAAATATTTGGGGAGTTCTATTTTTAATTTTTCGAGAAGCCTACTATTGTTTTCCATAACAGCTGTGCAAGGGTACATGTCCTCGCCAACAATTAATTTTTTTTTTTAAATAATAGCCATCCTGCCAGGTATTAGGCGATACCTCATTGTGGTTTTGGCCTGTGTTTTCCTGATGATTAGTGATGCTGAATATCTTTTCGTGTACCTGTTGGCTATTTGTATGTTTTCATTGGCCAACATACAAATGGCCAATAGGTACACGAAAAGATATTCAAGTCCTTAGCCCATTTAAAAATCATATTACTAGATTTTTGTTTTTGTTTTTTAACGATTGAGTTATAGGAGTTCCTTATATTTTTTGGAAATTAACCCTTTGTCAGATACATGACTTGCAAAGATTTTCTCCCATTCCGTGGGCTGCCTCTTCACGCGGTTGATGGTTTCCTATGCTGTGGAGAAGCTCTCTAGCTTGGTGCAATCCCACTGATCTATTTTTGCTTTTGTTGCTTATGCTTTTGAGTCTTACACAAAAATCTTTGCCCAGACCAATGTCTTGGAGCATTTCTCCAATGTTTTCTCCTAGGAGTTTTACAGCTTCAGGTCCTGTGTTTAAGTCTTTAATCCATTGTGAGCAGCTTTTTGTGTGTGGAGTACGATAGGGGTCCAGTTTTATTCTTTCTCATGTGAATATCGTGTTTTCCCAGCACTGTTTGTAGAAGAGACTGTCCTTTCCCCATTGTGTGTTCTTGGCACCCTTGTTGAGATCCATTGACTGGATGTGAGTAGATTTATTGTGTTCCTGATTCTGTTCCATTGGTCTGTGTCTTTATGCCAGCATCATACTGTTTTTTGATCACTGTAGCTTTGTAATATATTTTGAAATCGGGAAGTGTGATGCCTCCAGCTTTGTTTTTTTGCCTGAAGATTAATTTGGCTACTCATGGTTCTACAATACGTTACTGAGCCAATTGCCCACTGCCGGAAATTAGGGATATTTTCCACAATCTTTGGCAATGACAAATGAAATCCATTCTTAATCATTGCCTTAGGAAAAGCTCCTAAAATTAAATCACAGGTGCACACTTTTTGCTCTTGTTATGGACCACTACATTCACTTTAGAAGATGTATACTAGTTCATACTCCACTAATAACATGTGAACGTGAACAAGTGTTTTTTTTTATTTTTTTTTATAATCAGTATTTTTTATTATCATATTGTGGGGTACAGTTAAGGATTAGGTATACAAATATGCTTCGTTCAGACACCCTTGGTGATAAGAGGTTGAACAAGTGTTTATTTCCCCATAGCCGGGTCAAATCCTGTACCTGGTTGCCAAATATCCTGTCCTGATGATGGAACATAATTTACTTGCTCCTCTCCCTGCTGTTGACATTTAGACTATTTTCAAATCTTCATTCTTTTAAATAAGACCGTCATGAACATCTCTGTGCCCGATATTTGTCTGTAACTTGAGCCATGATTAAGCTAGGAATCCTAGGTGAGACAGCATTTTTACATGTCACCCTCTCTTTCCCAAAGTTAAATAGAATGTGGGATGTGGGAGATTTGCAGCACCCTGCCATGTCTAGAGGAAGGTAATGGACAGAATAAAATAGGGAAGGCCACCTGCCAAAGGATATAGCCCTAGAAATGTACTGCCAGACCATTGCCCAAAGGGTACTAATTTAATCACCATTCTGGTGGCTTAAAAAGAATTTAATGTAATAGTCAAAGATATTAAGTAAGGAAGATAAGCACTACCCACCATTAACCCTCAATAACGTCATTCCCCACTGAGGGCTCTTCGGCCACAATAAAACAAAACACACATCTCTGTCCCTCTGGGACCCAAGGCTAGCATGCCTCTCCGCCTTCGTGGGAGGCACCAGTGGGACTTGCAGGGGAACCTGTCTCCCTGGGCTCCCCCATCCGGGATCCTTTGTATTCATGTCTCCTGTCCAAAGCTTGAAACCCCTGAGGGAGCAGGTACCACTTTGGCGACACCTGAGCAGAGCTGCTGACCACTTCTCCAGCATCCTGTCCAGAGACCTAGCCCTCACTGCGTGGCATCTCTCCATGAATTCGATCTGCAGCCAATCTGTGTTGAACAGTGGTGGGATGAACGGGTGCTGCTACAGACCACGTGGGGTTCAAGGTGGAAGAGCACTTGGAGATCGTCTGTTCAGCCCCCTCCTCTTAGACAGTCATAGAGTGATGGCCTCTCCTGACCCCATGCAAGGATTTTATTTTGTTTGCTCAACACCCCTGGGCTGTATCTCATCTCTCTTCTGCTGCTGTGGAAACTGCTCAGAGGTGAGCTCTCTGTGCTACTGAGTGGCTGTGGCCGAGCCCGAGGGACTTGGCTGACAGCCCTTCTCCATTCTCCTTGGCTCTCACCCGCACGTCAACTAAGTTACAAAGTTAAGCACTCAATACCAGGCACTTTTTGGTAAAGGTAAAAACCAAAATGAGGCTGGGTATGGTAGCTCCCACCTGTAATCCCAGCACTTTGGGAGGCCGAGGCAGGAGAATTGCTTGAGCCCAGGAGTTCAAGACCAGCCCGGGCAACATGGTGAGACCTCACTCCGCAAAAATAAGAGAATTAGCTGGGTGTGGTGGCTCTTGCATGTAGTCCCAGCTACTCGGGAGGCTGAGGCTAGAGGATCGCTTGAGCCCAGGAGTTCAAGGCTGTAGTGAGCTATGATCGTGCCACTGCACTCCACTCTGGGTGACAGAGCAAGACTCTGTCTCTCAAAAGAAAAAATAAATGATTATTTATTTTTAAAAAAAAAACCCTGACTATATAAAGGAAAAGGTAAAAGTCTTCAGTTTTCCAGCTTACTCTCACACTTCTCTCTGGAGGTGACTGCTGTCGAGCAGTTGTCTGTGCTTTTCCTGATATATCTATGCATTTACATATGCATGTATTTATAAACTGTTTATACAAAATGAATCACACTATATATACCTAACTTATTCCTTTTCACACTCCTTTAGAATTCTAATGTAAAGGAAAGCCAGTTTATTTAACCAGCCTTTGATTGACAGTGATTTCCAGCATGTTTATTAAAAATAATGCTGTGGGCTGAGCGCAGTGGTTCACATCTGTAATCCCAGCACTTTGGGAGGCTGGGGTGGGGGGATTGCCTGAACCCAGGAGTTTGAGACCAACCTCGGCAACATAGTGAGACCTTGTCTCTACAAAAAAATTTAAAAATTATCCAGGCATGGTGGTGCACACCTGTAGTTCCAGCTACTTGGGAGGCTGAGGCAGAAGGAACACCTAAATCCAGGGGGTTGAGGCTGTGGCGAGCTGTGATCATGCCACTGCACTGCAGCCTGGGCAACAGAATAAGAAGCTGACTCAAAAAAAAAAAATAATGCTATGTTTAATATACCTGTATATTTCATGTATCATGTGAGTTTAACTGTAGGGTTAATGCCTAGGAATGTAAGGTGGCCCTATAGTCTATAGCCTAAACCAGGACAAATGCTTGTTCAGAGGGGCTCCTGGGCATAGGAATGCATACTAGAAATTTCTCAGGAAACCAGGTGCATTTTTACCTAAAAATGAAACTTCTGCTAAGTCAAAGGGTGATATTTAAAATGCTAACATACACTTTGGGAGGCTGAGATAAGAGGATTGCCTGAACTCACAGGTTCGAGCCCAGCCTGGACCACTTGGTGAGACCTCATCTCTACAATAAATTTTTTTAAAAGTTAGCCAGACATGGTGGCATGTGCCTGTAGCTCCAGCTACTTGGAAGGCTGAGGCAGAAGGATCCCCTGAGCCCAGCAGGTTGAGACTGCCATGAGCATTTGTGCCACTGCACTTCAACCTGGGCTACAGAGTGAGACTCTGACTCAAAAAAATAAAATAAAATAAAATAATAAAATAAAATGAAATGCTAACATTGTCAAATAGCCTTTCACCCTGGTTATACCACATTATCATCCACCAGCGTATTAAGAGCTTCTGTTTCCTCAAACTGTCAGAATTCTGAGCATTGATCATGATTCTTGCCAGATGATTGAGCAAGAAATTATGACTTCTTTTAATGTGCACTTAATTAATAATCAGCAAAGTTGAACATCTTTTCATTTATTACTGGCCACTTGCACTTCATTTTTCTTTTTTTGGAGACAGGGTCTTGCCGCCACCCAGGCTGGAGCCCAGCAGTGTGATCATAGCTCTCTGCAGCCTCTATCTCCTAGGCTCAAGTGATTCTCCCACCTCAGCCTCCCAGATAGCTGGGGCTACAGGCAGGAGCCACCAGGCTCCACTAATTTTATTATTTTTTGTAGAGACAGGGTCTCTCTGTGTTGCCCAGCTTGGTCTCAAGTTCCTGGACTAAAGCAACCCTACCGCTTCAGCCTCCTAGGTAACTGGGATTAGAGGTGTGCACTGCTGCACCTGGCTAAATCTTTATGTAGTGTTTTCTTTTATGACATTTGGGCTTTATGTGCAAGACTAAGGGGGAAAAGAGCTCCCCAAAGTAGCCAGTTTTTTTCTCTATACTTTTTAATTTCTTCTCCAAATTAAAAATTTTCAAATTTATTTTACTTAAGAAATGAGTCGAGGCCGGGCTTGGAGGCTCAGCCTGTAATCCCAGCACTTTGGGAGGCCGAGGTGAGTGGATTGCCTGAGCCCGCGGGTTCGAGACCCGCCTGGGCAACTTGACGAGACCTCATCTCTACAATAAATAAAAAAAAAAAAAAATTAGCCGGGCATGGTAGCGCGCGCCTGTAGTTCCAGCTACTTGGAAGGCTGAGGCAGAAGGATCGCCGGAGCCCAGCAGGTCAAGGCTGCAGTGGCCGGGAGCGGCCACTAGGCTCCTGTCTGAGTAACAGAGTGAGACTCCAACTCAAAAAAAAAAAAAAGAAATGAGTCGAGCTTTGCTGATTTCCACTCTGTCTAGTCATGTTTCCTAACATCACTCATGGAATAGCACCGCTCTCCCTCCTCCCTGCTGTGTGAAGTGCAGATGTGTCTTTGCCAGCCCCTCATCTGTATTTGGGTCTATTCCTGACCTCTCTCCTTCTTCTATGGATCTGCTTGGCCTTAGAACAGTAATATCGTGCTGCATAAAGTCCGTCGTCTTCACGTCTTAATATCTGGTATGTCTACTTCCTCACCTTTGATTTTTTTCAGATTTACTCTGATTGTTCTCTCATGTTTAAACTCTTCCAGCTGGACCTCCCCCACACCCCAGCACAGTGATTTCCCTGAGCAGGATTGCACTGGACTTGTAGATTAAGTCAAGGAGGATTTCTGTCTTTACATCGCTGAGTCTCGTTCTGGCGTAAGCTATGTCTTCCCTTTGAGGTCTGTTTAACTACAGGGTGGGTGGCCGTCAAGGGAAACACGGACACACATGTGTAGCAAGTGACTTGTTTAGATTATATTACACTATGTGAAATTGTGCCATTTCACTGACAATGTACGGTTCAGTGCCCTGGGCACAGCTGCAGTGGATGCTGCATTCCACTGATGCCTCCGTGTGCATCGGAGACACGCTGTGATCAGATAATATGTCTCTGGCTTCTCATTGGATAAAACTGTCTCTGGCTTATCCTAGAGGTAATCAAGAGGGTTCTTTCCATCTATTATCCCTGTTTCCTGATTCTCCGGCCGCCTTGCGCAGTCACTGTACCTAAATAAAATGCTGGGCTACGGGGGGGCGGGGGGGGGGCAGGCGGGGTATGGCCCTATTGCAGGGACAGGTCCTACACTTCTGGGAGGGGTGGTCCTATTGTGGGGACAGGTTCTGCCTACCCAGAAGTGGCCCTGTCTGACTTTGTGCTGCTGTAACAGAATACTGTAGACTGAGTGGCTTATGAACAACAGAACTGTGTTTCTCAGAGTTCGGGAGGCTGGAAGTCCAAGATCAAGGCGCCAGCAGGTTTGGTGTCTGATGAGGGCTGCTCTCTCTGTTCCCAAGATGGCACCTTGCTGCTGTGTACTCAGAGGGGACGAATGCTGTGTCTTTGTATGGCAGAAGGCAGACGGACAAAAAGCGGTAAACTCTCTCTGAAGCCTCTTTTATAAGGGCATGTCCATTCGTGAGGGCAAAGCCTTCATGACTTAATCGCTTTTCAGAAGGCCCTGCCTCCTAATACCACCACACTGGGCACCACATTTCAACGTGAATTTTGGAGAGGACAAATTCAGACCATAGCAGAGACTGCAAGAAAGTTACACAAGAAGCAGGCTGCTTTTTCCCACATTCTCCTTCCCTTCTCTGTTTTTTTACCCCCAGGCTGGAATGCAGTGGCACAATCAGTGCTCACTGCAGCCTTAACCTCCTGGGCTCAGGCAATCCTCCTGCCTCAGCCTTCTGAGTAGCTGGGACTACAGGTGTGTGCCACCAGGCCTGGCTACTTTTTTCTTTTTTTGTAGAGGTGAGATCTCGCTATGTTGTCCAAGTTGGTCTTGAACTCCTGGACTCAAGCAATCCTCCCACCTCATCCTCCCAAAGTGCTGGGATTACAAGTGTGAGCCACCGCGCCCAGCCCTTTTTCTTCATGCTTAATCTAATTCATTAGCCTGACAGTGTCACGGTCTGTCCTGTCAGTGGACATTTTTGTGAGGGGTATAGCTTAACAACTAATTATTGGTCGCGAACCACAGGTAATGTGCTCCTAGATTTGACCCACAATGCCAGCAAAGTGCCACATCAGTAACGGCTGTTTTTGGCTCCCTGTTCTGAAAAGCGTCGTAAACCAAGTTGCTCCACTTGGCGACCAAGGCCCCACCGAGTTCTGGTGGGTGGAACTCGATCCTGGCCCCATTGGTCCCAGCCTCTGTCAGTGTCAACACCCTGGCAGTCGTCACCCTGTAGGTGTCTTCTGTGTCATGCAGCCCACTCTTTTGCTTTTCCAGTTGACGTGAGAAGTCCAAGTTCAACAGATCCTGACCATGAAACACCTGGAGTGCAATGACACTACACAGACCGTGACACTGACACTTGTGACGGCAGTGGGGCGGTGTGACTCGTGCCCGTGTAGGCCCAGCGGGGTGTCTGTGGGGGCCTGGGGAACCCTGAGGCTGCCCCGCCCCCAGCGCTTTCTGCTTACCTCCCTCCCTCCAGCTGCAGAGTGTGGCCAGGTTGTTTGGTTACAGGGGAGGCATGGACTGAGAGAAGTCGATTTTGTTTCCCCTCCTTCCCTTTTTTTTTGAGTCAGGATCTTATTCTGTTGCCCAGGTTGGAGGGCAGTGGCACGATCATGCTTCACCGCAGCCTCGACCTCCTGGACGCAGGCGATCCTCTTACTTCATCCTCCCGAGTAGCTGGGGCTTTAGGCATGTGCCATCGTGCCTGGCTAATTTTTTTATTTTTTGTGAAGACGAGGTCTCGTTATGTTGCCCAAACTGGTCTTGAACTCCTGCCCTCAAGCAATGCTCCTGCCTCAGCCTCCCAAAGTGCTGGGATCACAGACTTGAGCCACCGGTGCCTGGCTTGCCTCCCCTTTGATGTGACGGCAGCTGAGGGTCTTCGGGACACCCTGAGATGTCGCTGGCTGGGAGGATCCGGAGGACTGGGCTGCCCCGGGAAAATCAGGTGGTGCGCTGTTTTGGGGTGAGTAACACAAGCTCTTGTGTTTCTCTGTTTTTTCGTGTTATTTTGAGCCATAACCGAGAAGTCTTTCCAAGCCTGTGTTCGGGCCAAGGAGTGACAGCATCAGGCAGGTCCTCATCTGAGCCACTAGCTGCTGCCCAACTCTTGAGCCAAGGAGGGAGGCAGCTGCCAGCCACACTTGTCGGGGCCCAGCTGTATGCCGGGCACCTGAGGCCAGCCTGTCCTAAGCCAAGGACTCAGAATGGGAGAGCAGGTGCCCAGCACATCTGGCCTAGGAGTCATCTGAGGGCACACGGGGAAGGATTTGCACTCAGGCTCTGTGGCAGACCACTTAGAATTCCGGTCCCAGCCTGGCCACTCTGTAGCTGTGTGACCTTGCTCATGCTGTTGCACCTCTCTGAGCCTCAGTTCCCCCTCTGTTAAATAAGGATAAGGAGAGCACTGTTTTGCAGGAGTATTTGGAGACAGAAATAAGCACTTAGCGTAGCACCCAGGGCGCAGTGGCCCCAGTGGACCGTCAGGGTCCGCTCACTCCTATGGGAGAGGCCCACTCTATTCTCACACCCTGGGCTGCAGCAGCTGTGGCTGGGAGGATAGGGCAGGGCCTTGTACCCATCACTGACCCAGGATGCTCTACTGAGGCCGGGTAAACTGATCAAGGAGTAGAACTTAGCTGCCACATCCCATATCCCTGGCACGGACCATCCTCTGCCTCCCTCCATCCCCAGACAGCCTCCAGATGGGTGGGGGGTGGGGAATGGAGACCCAGGAGCCTGGTGGACCTGGAGGGGATGCCCTGGATCTGAGCCTTGACTAGAGGACGCTGGTTGACTCAGATCTCTAGGGAAATGGGCACATGGGCTTCCCCCACTGTCTTGGTGAGACACTGGAACCTCTGGCACTCAGAGAACCACTAGAGGTCTTTCTTGGTGAGACCACTAGTGTCATCAGCTGTGAGGTCCTCAGCACCCCTGGGGAGTCACGCTGGGATGTGGTGGGAAGTGTAACTGGAGGCCCTGAGGTGGGGGTGTTCTCCAGGTGGCCCTGATCCCGTGCTCTTTTTTTTAAATCAAAGACTCACTCTGTCACCCAGGCTGAAGTGCAGTGGCATGATCATGGCTCACTGCAGCCTCAACCTCTTGGGGTCAACAGGTCCTTCCGCCTCAGCCTCCTGAGCAGCAGGGACTACAGGTGTGTGCCACCACGCCCAGCTGATTTTTTGTTTTTGTACAGACAAGGTTTTGCTCTGTTGCCCAGGGTGGTCTTGAACTCCTGGGTTCAAGTGATTCTCCTGCCTTGGCCTCCCAATGTGCTGGGATTACAGGCATGAGCTACCATGCCCAACTTCGTGCTTTTGATATGTGATCTAACTAGAGCTGCTAGACCTGTGGGGCAGAAGGGTGCAAGGCAGCTGATTTCCGTGGTGACCCTGGAGGTTCTCTTGGAGTTGCAGTTGGCCTTGCTCTGTGGAGATGCTGGGTCTATACAAAACCAGACTTCCAGTGAGGCCCCCAGGGAGGGAGTCTGAGGAGATCACCCCTAAGGTCCCTCCTAGTTCTGAGATCCTTTGGCTTCACCAGCCCAGGACCGGCAGTCCTGTGAAGCAGTGGCCCTCAGCCTTGAGGCACGCTGGGGCTTCCTGGAGAGCTTAAGAACTTCTGATGCATTTGTCCCACCACCAGAGGTCCTGGCTCAGTGGGTCTTGGGCATGACCTTGAACCTTGGGTTTTTAAAAATCTGCCTCAGTGACTCTAACGTGTGGCCAAGGTCGAGAGCCACTGGCAGAAAAGCAGGTCATCTAATAATAATTAATAAATACAGTGTATGTGCTAGGCACTGTGCTAAGCACATGATATACATTCTGTCCTTTGATCCTCATGATAATTCCCATTTTCCAGATGAAGAAACATGCCCAGTGCAGCTAAGTGACTTTCTAAGGCCAGAGAGCAGTAAGAATTGGCATTCGATCCCAGGGCTGTCCGATTTCAGACTTGTAGCTGGTCACCACTGTGATGACCACTCTTGAGGCAACACAGAGCAGAAGACAGGGACACATCTAGGGCAAACTCCAGAGGGCGCCCTGAGACCCACCCAGGGCTCCCTGGACCCACTCTGAGGTCCCCAGCCCTGTGCTGCATAGCTTCTTATCTGCCAGCGAGGTGGCTGGGGACCTGGTGGGGTCGGCTGCTTCCTGGGGCAGGTCTTGGGCCACTTGTGGGGCCTACCTGGTCATTTGGGAGAGCTAGAGCCTGAAGCCCTGAGCTCAGATATGTGGAATCCTGTACTCAGCTCTGATGAACGGCAGCCTTTCAACCCGGGACGGAGGGGCTGGGACTGTCCTCCCCGGAGAGCAGGGAGGGGCTGGGAAGCACATTCTGTTCATCAGGTGCTTTTGGTTTATAGCAGACTCAGAAAAAAAGCCAGGAGCCATCCGTAAGACAGGGCCAGAACCTTTTTATTTGCAGTTTCATAGAAATTTAGTGAGAGGCAAACCCAGCAGGTACCTGTTTTACTGGCAGTAAAAGAAAATTGGGCAACAATTATTTAAAAGGAGCTGGAGCTGTTTAAATCAAGAATGCAGGGGTATGTGTGTGCTGGGAAAGAAAGTTCACGAGGCCTGGGGGTTTGGGTTGAAATGTTTTTGATGAAAATGGCATGGAAAATATTTTCCTTTCTTATTGTAAGCCTTTCCTTTTGCTGTTCGTTTCCTAAATTTAGCAGTCCAGAAAGCAATAAGCAAATCTAGCTGGGCTGGGGGGACGGGGGCGGGAATCAGAAGCAAGTCAGGAAGTTTCAAAGTCTAATCGGAGTGGTAGACTGAGAAGAAAACTCTCCAAGACGAGAAAGCAATTTTCCCACTTGATAGAACAAAGTCATTATTTCAACTTAAACAATTGCTGATGTGATTGATCTTATTGGACATGGAAGTGCTGGGTTTGGCCCTCCTAAAAGCAGAGACTGAGGAGGGAGGTGACTGTCTGCGCATCAGCCAAGAACCCTCTGCAGGAGGCTGGCAGGATGTGGGAGGATCATGAGGCCGTCACTCACCGTCTCTCTATCGTTCACTCCTCACCATGGCAACGCTAGGGCTCCTGAAACTGAGGTCCAGATGGAGCCCCTGCCTGAAAGCCTGAACACAGCCCAGCCTGCTGGGGAAGGCTGGGAATGCCCCACCCGGCTCTGGACTCAAGCCACTGGCCAAATGCCAGAGACCAGCCTGGTTGATGTCTTGGAAGTGGAGGCTGCCACCAATGCCTGTCATTGTCATTGGTGGCTGCTGGATCTTGTTGTGGTTTTGATTGTTTTTTACTTTTGGGGAAGTATTTTCTTTTATTATCATCATCATCATCATCATCATCATTATTATTATAAAGATGTGGGGTG
>CAUYQG010214205.1:0-10085 GCA_963574415.1 Tarsius wallacei | reverse complement strand
CGGGCGGGGCCCGCCGGCCGTGCCATGCCGACCGCAGGCCGCCGGCGCGGGGGGCGAGCGCCCGCCAGGGCCCGCGAGTGAGCCGGCCGCCGCCGCCTCGCGCGCGGAGCCCGGCCGCCGCCGCGCGCGAAGATGAAGGAGGCCTGCAGGATCTGCGCCCGCGAGCTGTGCGGAAACCAGCGGCGCTGGATCTTCCACACGGCGTCCAAGCTGAACCTGCAGGTGCTGCTTTCGCACGTCCTGGGCAGGGACGTCTCCCGCGACGGCAAGGCCGAGTTCGCCTGCAGCAAGTGTGCGTTCATGCTGGACCGCATCTACCGCTTCGACACCGTGATCGCCCGCATCGAGGCGCTCTCCATCGAGCGCCTGCAGAAGCTGCTGCTGGAGAAGGACCGCCTCAAGGCCTGCGTCGCCAGCCTGTATCGGAAGAACAACGACGAGCCGGGCGCGGAGGCCAGGGCGGGGAGCGGCACGGTCGACATGTCCGTCCTGCCCGACGCGAGGTACTCCGCCCTGCTGCAGGAGGACTTTGCCTACTCGGGCTTTGAGTGCTGGGTGGAGGGCGAGGATCAGACTCAGGAGCCGCACAGCTGCCCCGCCCCGGAGGGCGCGGGAGCCCGGCCTCGGAGATGCCGCGGGTGCGCGGCTCTGCGGGTGGCCGACTCCGACTACGAGGCCATTTGCAAGGTGCCGAGGAAGGTGGCCAGGAGCGTCTCCTACGGCCCGTCCAGCAGGTGGTCCACCAGCATCGGCACCGAGGAGCCCGCGTTGTCTGAGCTCGGGCCGCCGGACTTGGCGGTCGCCAAGGTGCTCCCGGATGGCGAGAGCATGGAGGAGGAGACTCCGGGTTCCTCGGTGGAGTCGCTGGACGCCAGTGCCCAGGCTAGTCCGCCGCACCCCAAGGACGAGGAAGCCGAGAGAAGCGCGAAGGAGCTCGCCAAGTGTGACTGTTGCTCGGACGAACAGGCGCCACAGCACACGTGCAGTCGCAAGCTGGAGCTAGCTCTCAGCGTGATCAGAGGTCTTGATTATAAGCCCATCCAGAGCCCCCGAGGGAGCAAGCTTCCGATTCCGGTGAAATCCAGCCCACCCGGAGCCAAGCCTGGCCCGAGCGTGACAGACGGAGTTGGTTCCGGTCTCCTTAGCAGGTCCTTGAAGCCCCTTTACAGGTCACCTGTGAGTTATCCCTTGGCGATTTCAGACCTGCAGGAGCTGTGGGATGATCTCTGTGAAGAATATTTGCCACTGCGGGTCCAGGTATACAAAATGGCTACATAGTGCCTTTCTGACTGTGGCGCTGACCTCGGGCTTCACATGATTTCTGTCTAGAAGGGGGCTAATAATATTCTAGACTTGAGAAAATTAATCACTGAGCTCGTTTTTGCTACACCTTTTGCTATGTCCCATTTAGTATATGTGAATTGACACTCAGAAAATGTGCTTTTCACAATCCTTTTGGTCACATTACCTATTGGCCTTCCCATTAACTTTCAAAATTGTATACCTTTTAAGGCAAAAACATAAAGATTGCAAGTTCACTTTTATCCTATAGAAAGGTGACATTTAATCTCACTAATAGCACAAGAAGGTTTGGGGAAAACCTAGTAACCCACCAGTAAAATAGTATAACGTCTGGGCCAGTATTTGTAATGTTTGTGATAACTAATAGATCATTTGAGGATTAATGATGAGTTGTTCATAAAAGAGGAGGAATTCAATACAGTGTTGTCAAGCAAAATGTTAAGGCAAAAACTCTTCACAGGCAGTTTGTCTCCTAAGCTCTGCTAGATGATATTTGAGATTAAGAAAGTATTCGCCCCTTATTGGGTGATAGAAGAGTCTCATCCATTATACTCGTTTGAATTCTTAATGACTAGAGGATGGCAGTTGATCTTAACCTGAGCTGTTCATATCTGCCCATCTGATTTCATACCAACCTTTTAAATTCAGCTATTCACAGGGCCCTGACAGGATACTGTTTTGTCTCTGTATCAACAGTAAATGCTAGGTTCAATTAACTTTGGGTACATTCTGGTATGTTCCACCAGATACAAATACTTTAGTGATACCATTACAAAGGTAGACAATCTAGAAGGCATTTTTGGGAAGCTATTACTCGTCAACATCTTTCCAGAAATTTAGAGCCTGATAACAAATTAAATTGTTGATAGGCACATTTAATTTCTGAAAAGTCATTCTATTGTATATACAACGTATATCACAGTATGAACTTAAGTGGAAAACAGGAGAAAAGTTTTTAATTTATGCAGAATTGTCAAACAGCATATATGAAAATATTAAGACAAGGTAAAAAAGTTTGTGTGTTTCCATTTGTATAAAAAGTTAAGTATTGTATGCCTAACACTTGTATACTTTTCTGTTGCTTTTTTTCAGCGGAAGCTCACAACTAAATTTAGACTTTACAGTATTTCTGAGACTGACATAGATATTAAAGTGTGGTATGTTCATATTAGGATCTAAAAGTAGTCTTGGGCAGGGTGGATGGGAAATAAGCTTCCCCCCACCCCAAGTAGGGTGAGTATTGTAGAAAGTCATGTAAAGACTTAGAAAATTACAGGCAAAACAAGAGGTTTTTTTCTTCCTCCGTATTTAATTTAAAATACTATATTTTGGTGCCTAGACACAGCCAATTTTGGAGTTGGGAAGGATTTTAAAGATCATCTCAAGCAGCCTCTCAATGTATAGGGGTGGAATGCTCATGCTTTAAATAACTTAGCACATGCAGAACCAATGGTTCCTGACCAGTCTTAGCCAAAACACTTCAATTCTATACGTTAAACCATGCTGCCCAAAGTATTTCAACTTAACTGAGTGCTTACTTTAAACCAAGTGCCCTCTTTCTCTGTCCTAAGGATTCCAGGAGTATTCTTTAGGAATTATGTGAAGACAATTGTCATCCGAATGAGCATTTATAAATTATGGTAGCTATGTCTTTGGTCAAGTCTCTTTACTTCACTAAATTTGGACATTAGCTCTTTAAAATAGTAGCGTATGATCTTTCTGCTCTAGCTTGGCTTGTATTATTTACTGTTTTTAGAATAATAAAAAATTGAGAGGAGGGAGAAAGCAATTAGCTTCTAGAAAGTGGTGTTATTTACAATGCCGTTTTCTCTAATTTAGGATGTTGTGGTAAAATAGATAAATTGTGTCCTGGGTGTCTGTAAATAAAATGTGTATTTTGGACAGCAGCTCTGTTTGTTGTTTAAATCAGGTTACTTTTAAGCTCCTTAAGAGCTGTTGTGCTTTATGGCAAATCCAGTGATAGCTGGGACAATGGCAGATGGGTTTTTGTCTATTTCTCTGAACAAATGTGAAAAAGCAAGAAACAGACAATACAAATTCTTTTTTGGTATTTTTTTTAAGACCAAAAAAAACATGAAAGAAAAAAATCTTGAGTTAAATTCGACTACAATGTAAAGAAATCCTAAAGGATGAGCTTGTTCTGTAAGGTCCATTTTGTTTCCTTTCTTTAACCTTCCACTTACCATATTATATATACTACTAAATGTCAGCATTCCTCTTGATTGCCTTGTCTCTTTCCCTTCCCCTCCTTTCTGTGTGCTCACACACTTGTGTTGTCTCTTTCTTTCTTCTTTTACTTAAGAAAAACAGTAACGATATAGTTTTCCTGCTTACTGATTTTCTGATATTATGCAAAGTGATTTATTTGCCTTCTACAGAATTTATGTCTGAGGACCCAAGCCTGTTCAGATATCTAAAGAAAGGTTTGAAGCCTTATTCTAGCTGTTATTTTCTTCTTTATTGTCTGGCCCTGAACTAGAAAGGCTATGTATGATAAGGGGTGTGGTCCCTTATTAAACAGCAATTCAGAGAGCTCTGGCCCCTATACAATTTTCCTTTCTATCTAAATTCAAAGAGCAGGAGATCTTTGCTTCAAGCCTTGCAGGTCTGTTCCTTTGTGACTATGGTAAGTTTATCCCACTCATAGCTTAGCTTTATCAAGTAGATCAGATCCTTTGGAGGGTGTAGGCATTAGATGCTGGTCAAAGATTAGGCTTTTAATTTTATGCCAGTTGATATTTTCTTGTCTGTTTCCTATTAACAATAAGACAGAAGTACTTATTTGAGATCTGTGACTCACCACTGTGAGGATTAGAAAGTGCCAAGAAAAATGCTGTTAACCCAGAAAATCAAAATAATTACCCTTTAGCCTCAAGGTCTTTACATTATGCAATGTTAGGCCTGGAAACAACTCTGTTTTCTGGTGCTGGAAAGCATTTGTCTTAACTGAGTCAAAAGTGACTTAATTTAAAATTATGTTATCATTACAACATGATTTTAGTAACTGATAGTCTGGAGGGTAACACTGATTCTACCAATTACTTATTTCATGTGCTACACTATCATTATAGAGTGATTGTACAAGAATTTGTTATGAATTGTTGACTCACTGGATCTTACTAAGTGCTGTTTTGGCAGACTGTTATCTGAAAGGACATTTTTCTGAGATGTACAATAAGTTATTACAAATACAGAAGAAACAAATATCTTCCAACTTCTAGGTTAATACTTTATATTTATAGAATTAGAGGTTTCCTACGATTATTCATGCCAAGATGGGTTCAGATGAGATCTGGATTTATTATGTACTTTTCTGTGACATTCTTTGGCTTTCAAGTTGAATTTTGAAAAAATATGTGTTTTATATATATAGTCTGATTTCTAAGAGAGCCTCGGAAGACCTGTTTTTGGTGTATTATTATTATTTTTGTTCTTGTTGGTCTGTTAAACAAAAATAAATGTACGTATGATTACTTGTTTAATCCCTGAAATGTTCCTAGCATTATGGTAGGCAATGGGTTTATAGAAATGAAAGATACATTACTGACCTGAGTGCATTCAGTTTAATTGGATCTTTTTCCTGATTTCCTGTGTAACCTTGGGCAAATTACTTACCTTTTCTAAGTTTCCATTTCCTCACATGTAAAATAGGATCAGATCGCTAGTTTATAAGTTTCCTTCACAACAACAAATATCTCAAATCATTTTTCTAGAAGTTGTTATCATTTTTCTTCCTCTCCTACTAACCAGTCCACCAGCAAGCCTGGTTAACAGTACTTTCAAAACATACCCAAATCCATCCCTTTCTTTTGCTCTCCAATATTACCGTTATAATCCAAGCCGCTATTGTCTTTCACCTTCACTACTTCATCAGCCTCCTGGCTGGTCTCACTGCTGCTGCTGGTGCTCCCATTATCCATTCACCACAGAGCGATCTTCTGAAAGCATACATATGATTACCTGTCTGTTAAAACCACTACAGTCGATTCTCAGTTCAATTAGAATGAAATCCAACTTCAGTAACCCCATTATACCTGTATGACTTGGTCCCTGCCTACTTTTCCACCTCATTGGTTGTCACTGTCCCTTTGCCCAATGTGCGCTAGCCCTGTGCTTTCTAGTAAGCTAGCCACTAGTTTTTTGGAGCCGTTGAGCACTGGAAATGTGGCCAGTCCAAATTGACGTGTGCTATGAGTATAAAATATATCTCAAATTTTAAAGACTTACTATGAAAAACTACGTAAAATATTTCATTAACAACATTTATATGTTCATGTTCATGATAATTTTGGGCATATTGGGTTAAATAAAATATTAAAATTAAGTTTTCCTATTTTGTTCCATGAAGCTAAAAAAATAAGAAATTATGCATATGGCTCACATATTTCTATTAGAAAGCACTGGTCTAACCACATAGACCTTTCTCTTTCCCAGGCCCATATTCTGTTAGCACTGGAAGAACAGAAAAGATGGTTCTTCTGAAATCTTTGTCCTTCCAGTGAGTTGCTTACAGTGGGTAAACTGCAGCTTCACTGCCTGAAAGGTAGTAATTAAAGTTTAAAAATGTGAGGGAAGGAAAAAATGAATAGCAGTTGCCTTTTTTCTTTTCCTAATGAATTTATATTCCTAATTGGAGTGGAAGAGGGTATGGGGAGGAGATCAAATTTAGTGCCATAATAAATTCCTAAAGCTGTATTTTAACACCCTTAGCTCATAATGATTCTTAGGTATACAGTTCAGTAAGTGTATCTTAGTCTGATCAGTTGTCCCGTATGTAAATAGTACATTTTTTTCCTCCTGAATCTTTTTAGCGAATTGATATTCCTATAAAACATATCCCCTTTCCAAACCACTATGAATCATTTAGGCTTATGATGTAAATCTACCTTTAAATAGGCATATATATTTTAAGTTTATTTTTAGTTTTTTCTTTTTATTTTGAGGTAATTTCAAATATACAGAGATGTTTGGGAAGCATAGTTAGAATGGGGGTGAATGAGTGCTCTTAATAAGGCACGAGTCTGTCTTCAGGAATTCATACTGATAATTCTTGAAGCAACTCTGGTTTTCTACCTCTCTAGCAAAAGATGCCACAGACGTTTGAAGGTAAATGTAAAACTTTCTGTTTCCTGTGTTTAATTCAACTTCCTTGTCTTGCTGTTTCTTCCTAGCCCATGACAAAAGAGTTACTCCAAAAACAACTGAATTCAAGTGAGACCCCTACAACTCAGCAGTCTGTATCTGAAGTTCACTTGGCAGAACTCCAGGAAAAAATTCAGCAAACAGAAGCTAACAACAAGGTAAGATCAGTACTATGCCCTTTGAGATAACAGGGTTTTCCTGAGGGGGTGACTAGCTCTAGGCTGAGTCTATTAACCTACATAGGACCCGGGAGATGAATACTGTGTACTCCTAGTGCTCTAGGAAATATTTCATTTGCAGGTGTATGTGGTTCTTCCCTTTATTTTTCATCAAGATTTTGGCTTGTTCTGCACACATCATAATTTCTTGTGCTTTTCAGGTTTTTGACTAAAAGTTGCATGCTGCCTTTAACTATAAAAAGCACTAAGGAGGTTTGTGTTTTTGGTTTTTTTGTTATACCTTTATAGCCCATTAGTTCTAATTTCTCCTCAGAAGGAAGTGGCCACAATTTGGGGTGCTGAACTTCTGGCCTGGTGACCCTTCTAGTGTTCTGTCCTATACTAGATATCAGAAGGTCCTTGGTCTTTGTGTAAGGGGTCCACAGTGGCCCAGGTGGACAAGTACCTAGTATGGCTGACATCATAGAGAAGGCACAGTGCGTGCCGATTGAGGCGATTGAGTATTGAAGGAAGTATTTCATTTTTTCTGCTAGTTTGTGTTGTTGATTGACTTAGGACCTTAAAGGTCTCTGTGTGTGGGAAAAATAACACATAGGATCCCCTGAGAAATCCTTGACACCCTAGATTTGAGGAAAGACTATGCATTTATGGTTAAAGGACATCATTGACCTAAAAGACTGTTTTTCTTTGCTGAATTCAGATTCTTCAAGAGAAACTTAATGAAATGACCTGTGAGCTGAAGTTTGCTCAAGAGTCGTCTCAGAAGCAAGATGGTACAATTCAGAACCTCAAGGAAACTCTGAAAAGCAGGGAAAGTGAGGTAAAATATTTAGCAAGGAGGAATCATTCCTGTGGGAAATGACTGGTCCCATCAGAGTGGACAGGAACCTTATATTTTGTTGAAATTGATGTTGTGAGACTAACTTAGCCTGGAGAAATTGTAGCTTAACCTAAATGTATTTTGGAATAGTCCTGTTACTAAATTCTGTACAGGTGAGATAATGGAATTTATAGTTAGTTTACTAACATGTTTGTTACTCCCTCTGTTGTTTTCAGACCGAGGAGTTGTACCAGGTGATTGAAGGTCAAAATGACACAATGTCAAAGCTCCGAGAAATGCTGCACCAAAGCCAGCTGGGACAACTTCATGTATGTGAGGGTCTCCTAGGACAAGAGGAGAGGCTTCATCTGGGGATGTGCCTTTCTTGGTTTCAGTCTTGAATTTGCTTCCGTAGTCTCTCAGGTGCTCAGTGCTTCCCTTTTGTGACTGTCACTTCTCCTCTTTTCAGAGCACAGAGGGGACTTCCCCAGCTCAGCAACAGGTGGCTCTGCTTGATCTTCAGAGTGCTTTATTCTGCAGCCAACTCGAAATACAGAAGCTCCAGAGGATGGTGCGTCAGAAAGAACGCCAGCTGGCTGATGCCAAACGACATGTGCAGTTTGCAAAGTCTGCAGCACATGAGAGAGAACAGCAGAAAGAGGCTTCTTGGAAACATAACCAGGTAAATCATTAACCATTCTGCAGCCCTAAATGCTGACTTTGCCCTGATAATAACTTCTTAGCAGGACCGTTTGGATTGAACCCTTGAGTCACTTGCTTAACCTAAGTAATGCTGTTCAACGCTGTTGTCCTTGTACCATACGCCACGGACTGGAGCCCCTCTCATTCATGAGTTCACCCTTTGTGGGTTCAGTTACCTGCAGTCTACCATGGTCCTAAATATTAAGATATTTTGGGAGAGAGAGAAACCACCTTTGCATAAGCCTTATTAGTATATTGTTAAGATTCTTCCGTAGTTAATGTTTTTAATCTCTTCCTATGCCTGATTTATAAATTAAAGTTTATCATATGTTGATATGTCATATGCATGTTTAGGAAAAACGCAGTATATACAGGGTTCAGTACTCTCCTCAGCTTCAGGCATCCACTGGGGGTCTTGGAACGTATTCCCCGTGGATAAGGGGGACTATTGTACTGAGTTGTGTTTCAGAAATACAAGTTTGAGTATCACAATCTCCTTCCTTTTAAGTTATTTATAGTTTAGTATGAGAGGCAGTCACATAAATTGAGTTTCAGTGTGGTAAATATTGAAGGGGATGTATGTATGGGATTCTGCAGGAGTATCTGAGAAAGGGAATCAGAAAAGTATCTGAAGGAGGAGATATCTGAAGTTACTCTGAAGGTTGGGTCAAAGTCGGCCAGACAGAAAAACGGGGAAGGACAAAGCATGCACATTTAGCCATGCATTTTTTAAAATAAAGAACATAATTCTTAAATAGTTGCTTTTTCTTGTTAGCTTAGAGCATATATTTTTTTAAGATTTAAAAAATCTTTTCTGTCGTTTCTTTCTTTAGGCTCTTTAATTCTCAGATTTAAAAGTATAGTTTTTGAAGGATCTTCCTTGCTTTGTAGTTTGGAGATTAGATATTAGTCCTGAATTTCCTTTAGGAATATTAAAATTTCAGATGTTTTGGAAAGGTTGGGAGATGGTGGAAGTAGAAATAATTCTTAACTTTTTGTTATTTAACTAAAGGAAACATTTTCCTAAGTTTTGTTTAGTTAGAATGTGTGTTTTGGGGACTGTATAAAGTAACAGATGGTTTAAAGATTACTGATTTTATTATTAGAAAAATATTATATATGGCAAATTAAGAAAGAAGAGTGATATTGTTCGTGAGTTCTTTAGAAAAAGGAAGGTAGAAATATTCTTTCTTTGAGCTTATTGTAAAGCAAAGGATCCAGGTTTGCAGTGGGACAGAGTCCTGCATAGTGGTTATATAAATCTTTCCTTTTTAAACCAAAAAATAAATATTGAACTATAATATTAAATTTATTTCTACCTACATTCACTTTATTTGATTAATGTATAATATTTCTATAGCTACTTTATATTTCACTTTATTTGCCTTGAAATTTTTTTTTTTTTGAAAGTTGAATTAAACTTCTTTTTTTTTTTTTATTCAATATTTTTTATTATGATATTGTGGGGTACAGTTAAGGGTTAGGTGTACAAATATGCCTCGTTCAGGCACCCTTGTTGATAGGAAGTGTCTCCCCATCCCCAAACAGATATTTACTACCATTAATCCCTTCCCCTATCCCTCCCACCCCCTCATCGTTTCCCACCACTGTCAGTCATTTTCTTGTGGTAATATGTTGGACGATCAAGGTCTACTATATGAGTGAGACCATGTATACTCAGTTCTTTGTTTCTGTGAGAGGTCACTCAGTATTATAGACTCTAGTTCCATCCAGGTTGCTGCAAAGTTCATGATTTTGTTCTTTCTTATGGCTGCATAGTGTTCCATTGTGTATATGTACCACATTTTTTTAATCCAGTCCTCTTTTGATGGACAGCATGGTTGCTTCCAGGTTCTTGCTATTGTGAACAATGCTGCGATAAACATACATGTGCAGGTATCTTTTTTATAGAGTGATTT
>CAUYQG010214203.1:0-24148 GCA_963574415.1 Tarsius wallacei | reverse complement strand
TTTTCAGTGGTGCATTTAGTCCATTCACATTCAGGCTAATTATTGAAATGTGAAAGTTTATCCCTGTCATAGAGTTCTTGTAGAGTTGTTGTTCTTCCGCTTGGTTTTTTGTCTTTCTTTTGGTTTTAGGGATGGTTCATGTGTGTTTTATTCTTTTTCCTGTACTCTTGTGAAGAACGTTGTTCCTTTTTCCTTTTCTTCTGTGTTCAGTATTTTCTTAAGTATTTCATGTAGAGGTGGTCTGGTGGCAGCATAGGTTCTTAGAGATGGATATCTGGGAAAGATTTTAATTCTCCCTCACTGATGAAGCTTAACTTGGCTGGGTAGGTTATCCTTGGTTGAAGTTGTTTATCTTTTAGGACTTTGAAGATAGGGCTCCAAGCTCTCCTAGCCTGCAGGGTTTCTGTAGATAAATCTGCTGCTATTCTAATTGGTCCTCCATGGTAGGTGATCTGGCCTTTTTTTCTTACTGCCTTTAGGATTTTTTCTTTTATACCTATTTTGTTTAGGTGAACTATTATGTGTCTAGGAGTTGGTATCCTCATTTGTTGTCTTGCAGGGGTTCTCTGATCTCTTGTGTTTGAATTTTTGCATCACTGATTAGATGGAGGAAGTTTTTTTGAATTATCTCATGAAAGGCTTGTTCCAGTGTGGACTCTGTCTCTCTTTCTCTCTTGCTCTTTTTTTTTTTTAGGCATCATATAATTTGTTTTATAAAGCTGGGAGCTCTGGTGTGAGGTACATATGTATTTAAAATTGCTACGTCTTCTTGTTGAGTTGATCCCTTTATCATTATATAATAGTCATTTTTTTTTTTTTACTTTTTACTGTTGTTAACTTAAAGTCTGTTTTATATGATATGAGAATGGCTACTCCTGCTTATTTTTGGCTTCCATTTGCATGGAATATTTTTTCCTATTCCTTTACCTTGAGTCTATAAAAGTGTGCATTAAGTGGGTCTCTTGAAGGCAGCAGATGTTTACATTGTATCTTTTTATCAATTCTGCCAATCTATATCTATATGATATATCTATATAGTGGGACATTGAGATAATTTATTTCAGGCTAAATAATGATATGCAAGGTATGATTCCATTCCTCATGCTGCTATCTGGTTGCCTTATTTACTTATTTATTTGTTTGTTTATATCATGTTGGTGTTCTATAAAGCCTGTGAGCTTTATGATTTCCAGTGCTTTTCTGCAGAAGTATTTTGACCTTTTTCTTTAAGTATCTTGTAGGGTCAGTCTAGTGGTGACAAGTTCCCTCAGTACTTGTCTGAGAAACACTTAATTTCTTTTTCATTTATGAAATTTAGTTTTGTGGAATACAAAATCCTCATCTGACTGTTATTCTATTTGAGGAGATTGAAGATGGGGCCTCAGTCCCTCTATCTTGTAGGTTTCTTCTGAGGAGTCTGCTATTGGCCTGATAGGTTTATCTTTGTAAGGTATTTGATGCTTTTGTCTCACTGCTCTTAAAATATTTCTTTCACATTAACTTTGCATAACTGGATGATTATATGCCTTGGGAATGACCTTTTTGTAATGAATCTTCTAGAGCTTCTTTGGACTTCTTGCATCTGGATGTTAAAAACTCTGATTGGGCCAGGTAAGTTCTCCTCCATTACTCCCTCAAATAGGTTTTCCAAACTTGTTATTTTCTCTTCTTCCACAGAAACATCTATGATTCTTATGTTTGGATGTTTTACATAAACGTACATTTCTTTGAAACTTTGTTCCGTTTTCTTGATTCTTTTTTTCCTTATTGCTGTCTGGGCTAATTAAAAAACTTTGTCTTCAAGTTCTAAGATTCCTTCTTCTACTTCTTCTAGTCTATTGTAAAAACTTTTCACTGTTTTTTGAACTTTACTAAATGATTCTTTCATTTCCAGAATTTTAGCTTTTGCTTGAAGTAGCGATCTGCTTTTACAATTTTTCATTCATGCCCTAAATTGCTTTTAAAATTTCTTTGTGATGGTCTTCAGTTGACTCCTCAATCTCATGGAGCAATTTTATAGTCAACCTTTTAAATTCTATCTCTGGAACTTCAACAATTTCATTTCGGTTAGGGTCCATTGCTGAAATGTTAATGTAGTCTTGAGGGCATTGACAAACTCTGGTTTTTAAAAAAAAATTTTCTATTGTCAGAAAATTTAAAAACTATTTAAGTATTAAACTACAAAAAATAAAAGACAGTTTAAAAAGATAATAATGAAAACTCATGAAAATTTTCATGATATGATGTATCAGAACTTGTGAGGTGCAGCTAAAACAGAGCTTTGAGGGACATGTATATCACTAAATGCACATATTAGAAAATAATAAAAGCTAAAGGTAATTATTTAAGGTTATAAGAAAGTAAAGGAGAACCAACTCAACCTATGGAAGGTAGAAGGAAAATCAACAACAAAGAAATCAAAGTCAATAAATTATGATGCAAAAGCAAATTGGAGAAAATCAGAAAGTCAAAAGCTGGTCTGTAGAAAGATTAATTATGAAAGTCTAGTCAAAATGATTCAGAAGATGAGGAAAACATAAATATTAATTTCCAGAATAAATAAGGACACCACTATAAATCCCAAACCCTTAAAAGATAAAAAGATAATGCTATAAACACCATTTGTTACACAAACTGACAAGTTGAGTAAAATGTAAACATTCCTCAAAAATAGAATTTGCCAAAATGAATGAAGAGTAAATGGAATATAAGAATACTTTTAATCATTAAAAAATGAATTTTTTTCACAAAGAAGCCTCCAAGCCAGCATATCTTTACAGGGGAATCCTTAAAACTATTTATGAAATTAATGACACTAAGCATTCAAAATCTTTCAGAAGAAAAAAGGGGAACATTTCTCAAGTAGATTTTTAAAAAAAATAAACTCTATCTAAACTTTGGACTTAAAAAATTGACAGACATTACAAGCAAGGTAAACACAGAGAAATCTCTCTCTTGAATATCATGCAAATATTTAAACAATCTATCATAATTGAAAATGCAAAAATTCTAAAAGAATGATTAACAAGTTGAACCCAATGATTTATACAAAGGATAATATGTTGTTATCAAGTAAGCTTTGTTTGAATTGTGCAGTAATTTATACATAGTTGGACTATTATAAAATCTCAATAATATTCATTTATGACACTAAAATAAAGGAGAGACTATATCAACACTTCAATATATAAATTAAATTAAAACATTTTAAATAAAATTTCTCAGTAAACATGGATGGAATTGCACCTTCAAATCTGATCAGAGCTATTAAGCAAAAAACAAAAGAGAACTTACAGTAAAATGATAAGTAGCAAAATGGTGAAATATACAAAATGTTTCATTTTTCAGGACAAGAATGCCTATTCATAACATTTCTATTCAATATTAGACTGATCCAATACTGTACCAGTACAATAAAACAAGAACAACTGAGAAAGGATATAAGAGTAAAATAAATACACAAAATATTATTTACAAATAATTGTATGGCTAGAAAATTCAAAAAGTCTAAATTTAGAATTAATAAGTAAATTTAGAAAGGTGATAGGGTACAAAATGAATAATAAATAAAGTAAGTTTTATGTCTGCATATCCGCCACAAACAAATAGTAAATTAATAGAAAATGCTACATAAAATAGTATTAGGAACCACCAAATGCCAAGAAATAAACTTAACAAAAAAAATACAAGACTTTTATACTAATAAATGGAAACCATTATTGAGAATAAATAAAGAAGTATAAATAAATGGCTTTTTGCAATGTTGTAGAATTAAAATGTTAATACTGTAAATAAGTCAAGCTCCCAAAATGAATCTATCAATACAATGCTGTCTCACTCCTTGCAGGATTTGTGTTTGTGTGTGAGAATTTTTTAGTGTGCAAGTCAACAAGCTGATTCCAAAGTGAATATGGCCATGCAAATGGCTATGAAAAGTGAAGACAGTATTTTGAAGAACAAAGTTGAAGGCCTGTAATATCACATAATAAGAAGATGCCAAGGTATTTCATTTTTTTGTGGCTATTATGAATGGGGTCATGCTTTTTATTTGGAATTCTGTCTGTTTATTGTTGGTGTATAGGAATGTGACTCTCTTTTGCACATTTATTTTATACTCTTAAGACTTTGCCAAAGTCCTTTATCAGTACAGGAGGTTTTTGACAGATTCTCTTGGGTTTTCAAGGTATGGGATCATGTCATCCACAAAGAGCGATAACTTAACATCCTCTTTTCCTATTTGGATACACTTGATTTCCTTCTCTTGTCAAATTGCTCTAGCTAGGACTTTCAACACTATGTTGAAGAGGGAGGATGAGAGTGGGCAGCCTTGTCTTGTTCTGGTTTTCAGGGGAAATGGTTCCAATTTCTGTTCATTTAGCAATATTTTGGCTGTGCGTTTATCGTAGATGGCTATTACTACTTTGAGGTATGTTCCATCTATGCCTAGGTGTTCAAGGGTATTTATCAAGAAAGGGTGCTGTATTCTATTAAGTTTTTTTCTACATCTAATGATATAATCATGTGGTTCTTATTTTTACATCTGTTGATGTATTTCATTGTTTATGATCTTGCTGTGTGTTGAACCAGCCCTGCATCCTGGGGATGAAACCTGCTTGGTCATGGTGGATGATTTTTGAGATGTGTTATTGGATCCAGTTTGCTAGAATCTTGTTGAGAATTTTTGCATCTATGTTCATCAAGGATATTAGCCTGTAGTTCTCTTTCTTTGTTGGATCTTTACCTGGCTTAGATATCAATGTGATGTTAGCTTCACAAAATGATTTGAGGAGAGTTCCACCTTTCTTGATTACCTGGAATACTTTCAATAAGATTGTTATCAGCTCCTATTTTTATGTTTTGTAGAATTTTGCTGGAAAGCTGTGTGTCCAGGGCTTTTTTTGTAGGTAGTTTTCTCATAATGAAGTTAATTTCCTGGGTTGTTATTAGTCTATTTAAGGTAACCAAAGAAGTAAAAGACCTGTACAGTAAAAACTACAAAACACTGCTAAAAGAAATCAAAGAAGACACAAACAAATGGAAAAATAGTCCATGTTCATGAATTGGAAGAATTGACATTGTTAAAATGTCCCTCCTACCAAAGGCAATCTACAGATTTAACACAATACCCATTAAATTCCCAACATTAGTCTTCTCAGACCTGGAAATGACAATACAGAAATTCATATGGAATCATAAAAGACCATGAATAGCCAAAACAACCTTTAGCAAAAGAAACAAATTGGGAAGTATCAGACTTCTACACTTCAAACTCAACTATAAAGCTACAATAATTAAAACATCTTGGTATTGATAGTCATACAAGTACAGGCATATAGACCAATGGAACAGGATAGAGATTCTGGAAGCAAAATCCCAATTTTTCAATCAATTCATCTTCAGTGAAGCTTCCACCAACAACCACTGAGGAGAGGAGAACCTATTCAGTAAACGGGAAAACTGGCTGACCACATGCAGGAGGCTGAAACAGGACCCCTAGCTATCACCATACACAAAAATCAACTCTAAATGGATCAAATAGCTAAATGCAAAACCTCAAACTATAAGAATCTTAGAAGAAAACATATGAAATACCCTTACAGAAATTGGAATAGGCAACCAATTCCTGATCAACTCTCCTAAAGCGAATGCCATAAAAGATAAGGTAGACAAATGGGACTTCATCAAACTGAAAAGTTTCTGCAAAGCAAAAGAAACCCTCAAGAGAGTTGGGAGACAGCCCACAGAATGGGAGAAAATATTTACCAACTGTAAATCTGACAAAGGCTTAACGTCCAGGATCTATAAGGAATTCAAACATGCCAAAAGGAAAAAAAAAATCTTATTTAAAAATGGGCAAAAGATATGAATAGACACTTCTCAGAAGAAGACATATGAGCAGCCAACAAATACATGAAAAAATGCTCAGCCTCATTAGTCATCAAAGAAATATAAGTTAAAACCACACTGAGATACCACCTAACTTCAGTCAGGATGGCCAAAACAATAACTCAAAAACAACAGATGCTGGAGAGGATGTGGGGAAAAGGGAACACTTCTATACTGTTGGTGGGAGTGTAAACTAGTACAACTCCTGTGGAAAACAGTGGGGTAATTTCTAAAATATTTAAAAATCGACCCTCCATAGGACTCAGCAATCCCCCTTCTGAGACTATACCCAGAGACACTCAAATCATTCTATAAAAAAGATACCTGCACATGCATGTTTATTGCAGCATTATTCACAATAGCAAAAACATGAAACCAATCATGCTACCCATCAAAAGCAGACTGGGTAAAGAAAATGTGATACTTTTACATAATGGAATATTATGCAGCCATAAAGAAAAAGAAAATTATGAACTTCACAGCAACTTGGATGGAATTAGAGTCTATAATATTCAGTGACTTATCACAGAAACAAAAATCTGAGAACTACATGAGCGCACTCATGAGTGGATCCTGAACATTTATATAATACCATAAGAAAGGGATTAACAGTAGTGGGACACTGCCAGGGGATGGGGAGGACACATAACATCAATAAGAGTACCAAACTTTACCTGTATGATGACCACTTATGTACCTAACCCTGAATTGTACCCCATGTAATTAAAACAAAAAAATCTAATATATATACATATTATATAATAGAATCTATAACAAAAATAGAAATTATCACAATGTGCAATTGGGGAAAAATGGATAATATAAACAGTAGAACTGGGTCTAGAAGTAGACTCATGCGTATATATACTCCTACTTAATGATGAAGACAATACTTACTATAGGGCCCTTTCAGTAAGTGGTGCTGGGATTCATGAATTTTCTGTATGTCGAAAACAACCTACATTCTTACTTTAAACTATACACAAAAATTAACTTCTGATATATTGTAGGTCTACATGTGGCAGGCAAACTACAAAGATTTAGAACATATCTTCATGACCTTACACTAGGCACTAATCATAAAGAAAAAATAAATTGGACCATACTAAAACTAAGAACTTTGTCAAAAAATATCATTTAAAGAAAATGATGAAACAATATCAAAAAGGGAAAAATGTATTATATAGAAGGAGATATATAATTTCTGAAGAAAATACAAAGTATTTATATTCAATATATATTATACCAATATGAAAAAACCAAATTATCCCATAGAAAAATGGTTAAAGTGCTGGAACAGACACTTTATACAAGAAGATATATGAAAATGGCAATAAACACTTCTAAAGGAAGCAAACAGGTAGTTTAACTTCCAAATTGGAAGAAGAGGTTAGAATGATAAAAATGAATCAATTCTGTAGAAGGTTAAAAAGGAGAAAAAAGTGGATATACATAAATGGTTGAAAAAACGGAAAAATAATTTGTAATTAAATTAGCTTTAAATAGTTGAAATCTTCAATTTAAAAAGATGAATATAATAAATTAAAAGTCAATTATGCAATATTTGTGAGAAACATAGCTAAAAATATAGATTTTTTGAAAAGAAAGTATATGTAAGGTGTATATCTACCTCTATATGTGAAACACTAAAAGAAAGTCTAGCTTAATATCATATTAAAGAGACAAGTATTGTGTGTTAAGAAGTTAATGGGATACTGTAATCATAATTGAATGCCCTATTGTCTATAAAGCTAAAATGAAATATATACTATAGTATAAAGCTCTATACATGCATAGTAGAATATATGCACAATGCTCTTTATAGCAGCATTGCTCATGATAGTAAAACAATGAGAAATAAAATGTCCATCAAAAGTAAAAAAGCTAAATAAATGGAGACACATTTGTACAGTACAGCTCTAAGCCACAATGGATCACAGCTAATTCATATAACACTAATAACACAAACAAAAACTGAGTCAAAAAAAAAGTCATAAAAGAATTCACAGAGTATTACTCTTTTTAAAAGTTCAAGGTCAAAAAAAATCCATACTGTTATATGCAAAACTTATAAACTATATGTAGGTTGAAAATTATAACTTTATGAAAAGGAATATCAATTACCAACAACATCTTTCGTCATGGAAATACAAATTAAAATCAAAATAAGATAATCAACACACCCATTAAAAATCCAAAATGAGAAAAGAAAATTGTGCTACTGAGGAATTGGAACTCTCATATACTACTGGTGGGTGTGTAAATTAGTGGCAACCTACCATACTTTGGAAAATATTTTGTTAATATTTACCAAAACAGCATGTATACACAACTCCACCCCTAGATATATAACCAACAGAAATATATACATTTGTTCAACCACAGACATATATCATAATATTCATAAAAATATTTCTAATAGCCCTAAACTGGAAACTAACCACATATCCACCAACAAGAGAATAAATAAATAAATTCTGGACTAGTCCTGTGGGAGAAGACTATTCATTTTTGAGAATGAAAAAATCTGCAAGATTGAACCATACCAAAGAAAGCTTGCTTTCGTTGTTCTTGTTCCTGATTTTAATGGGAATGTTCCTAATAGTCTATCGTTTTGTATAGAGTTGACTTTGATTTCTGGTAGATATCTTTTAACAAATTAAAGATGCTTTCTTATATCCTGGTTTCTTAAGAGATTTTATCACGATGTTGAATTGTACCAAACAGGTTTGTAACATTAAGATAATTATGCTGTTTTACTCCACTCATTTTCTGAGATATAATAGATTTTCTAATATTTAACGTGAAATGATTTTTCTAAATTTGGAGTTCCTTTAGTGACCAAACACAAATGCCAACATAATCACAATATTATCTTCTATTAATACACTTTTTTAGTCTACTTGAACGTATTTTATTTCATATTTAATATCAATGTTAATAAGTGTTGGTGTCCTAAAGATGACTTTGTTTTATCATAGACTCGTTTGGGTATTAAGGTTTTTAATTTCTTACGCAACTTGTGAAGTTTCTTGGTTTTCTTATTATCTGGCTCAGTTTACATAGAATGTAAATTTCCAAACTTTGAAGTTCTGAATAACTGTCTCAGTCTCAAAAATTCTCAGGCTGTGATAGTGACTCAGCTGATGATAACAATGATGATTCACTTATTCTTTCATTTTCCCATGACTAATAATTTATTCCAGACCAGGTACAGTGTCTCATGCCTGTAATCCCAGAACTTTGGGAGACTGAGGCAGAAGAATTGTTTGAGGCTAGAAGTTCGAGACCAGCCTAGGCAATACAGTGAGATCTCATCTCCCACACACAAAAAGAGAAAAACAAAAATTAGCAGGACTTGGTGGTGCACACTCATAAAGCTGAGGCTGGAGGATCGCTTGGTCAATTTGATCAACTTGATCACAGGAGTTTCAGGCTGGAATGAGCTGTGATTGTACCAAAGCAGTCCAGCCTGGGTAACAAAGTGAAGATCGTCTCTAAAAATAAAAATATGAGTTTATTTGAGCAATGTACCTTTTCTTATAAAATTATCCTTCTCTTCTAAATGTGAAAGTTAATTTGTTAAGTTGTATACTGTATTTTGCTATAAATATTTTAAGACTCTATTATTATAATTCTAATTTCTTTGGTGGCATTCTTAATATAGTCTAGTTTTAGTATTTCTTATTTTATCAGCTTTGTAAAATAAATTTCTATTTATAGTTTTTATTTTATCAAATCTATTGTCCTTTAACATATGTTTGGTTTTACTTTGTATTTAATATATGCCTATGTTTTTATTGAAATATTATCTCTACTTTGTCCTTGTTTATTGAAATAAATGTATAGTTCTGTTGTTTTTAGTCACTAATATTCTAGTAAATGCAGTTTTAGAGTAAAAACATGTATTTCCATGCTGCTTTCACAGCAACACATAAGTTTTGACTTGCAGTGCATTTATTTTCATTTATTTCTGAATATTTTATGATTCATATTTTGATTTAATCTAACACATACATCACTTATATATTTATTAATTTCTAATTTGCTGGGTTTTTATTCTTTTGTGGTTAATTGTATATGTATATAAACACATATTTTTATTTATTTTATTTTATTTATTTTTCTGTTTTTTGAGTTGGAGTCTCACTTTGTCACCCAGGCTAGAGTGCAGTGGCATGCTTATGGCTACTGCAGCCTCGACCTGCTGGACTCAGGCAGTCCTTCTGCCTCAGTCTTCCAAGTAGCTGGAACTACAGGCATGCACCACCATGATCAACGAATTCTTTTTTTTTTTTAATTGTAGAGATGAAGTCTCGCCAAGTTGCCCAGGTTGATCTCGAATACCCGGGCTCAGAAAATCCTTTCACCTTGGCCTCCCAAAGTGCTGGGATTATAGGCATGAGCCACCGCACCCAGTCTTATTTAATAAGAATATTTTAACATGACATCTACTATCTCTACAAATTTTGTGAAGTTCTATACAGTACTGTTAACTACAAACACAATGCTGTATAGCAGTTTTAGAACTTACCTCGCACAACTGAAAATGGAAACCCACTGAGTAGCAACTCCTCATGCTCCCTCTCTGTAACCCCTGAAAATCACCATGCTACACTCCCCTACTATGTGTTTGACTATTTTATAATTTGGGACTTATTAGGGGATTCTGTCTTATTTCACTTAATGTCCTCAAGTTTTACCCATGTTGTCAAAAATGAAAGGATGCTCTTCTTCTTTAAGGCTGAATAATATTCCATTGAATGCATATACTACATTTTCTTATCCATTTATCTGTGGATTGACTTTTTTAAGGTTGTTTCCACATCTAGGATATTGTAAATAATGCTGCAACGAACACGAAAGTGACAATATCTCCATGAGATCCCAATTTCAATTATTTTGGATAAATACCCAGAAGTGAAATTACTGAATCACATGGTATTTCTGTTTCTAATTTTGGAGGAACCTTCATATTGTTTTCTGCAACAGCTTCACCATTACTCATTCTCATCGACAGTGTACAATGGTTTTAATTTCTACACACACTAGCCAACACTTATTATGTGATTTTTAAAATGTTTCTTTCTTGGTAATAGACTAACAGGTATGAGATGATAGTTCATTGCGGTTTTCATTTGCAATTCTCTAATGATAGTGATGTTGAACATCTTTTGATATATCTGTTGTCCATTTTTATGCCTTTTCATCTTTGGAGAAATGCCTTTTCAAGTCCTTTGTCCATTTTCAATCAATTTATTTGTTCTTTTGCTCTTGAGTTGAAGATGTCCCTTATATATTTTTATATAAACCTCTTATCGGATATATGGTTTGCAAGTATTTTTTTCCTATCTCATAGGTTACTTTTTTGCTTTGTGAATTATATCCTTTGTTATGCAAAACATTTTTATCTTGATGTAGTCCCACCTGCCTAGTTTTGCTTTTTTGCTTGTTCTTTTAGTGTCATATTCAAGAAGACACTGCCAAGGTCAATATCATAAATTTTCCTTTGTTTTCCTTAGGAGATTTATAGTTTCAGGTCATACATTTAGGTCTTTAATCCATTTTGAGTTGACCTCTGTGTATGGTATAGGATACTAATTTAATTTCTTTTGCATGTGGATATCTAGTTTTCCCAACTCAAGGTGATGAAGAGACAATCCATTTCCTACCGTGTATTCTTGGCAACCTTGTGGAACATCAGTTGACTGTGTATGTGTGGGCTCATTCCTGGGCTCTCTGTTCTGAACCAGTAATCAAAAATCTTCCAACAAAAAAAAACCTCAACACAAAATAGATTCATTGATGAATTGTACCAAATATTTTAAAAAGAAATAAAGCCAATTCTTCTCAATCATCTTCAAAAATTGAAGAGAATGGAACACATCCAAGCTCCATTTTATGAAGCTAACATAGTATCCTATACCAAAGTCAGACAAAGACACCATAAGAAGAGAAAACTACAAGGCAATATCTCAGGTGACTATAAATGCCAAAATCCTCTGCAAAACACTAACAAACTGAATTCAACAACACACTAAAAGGACCATTCACTATGATCAAGCAGGATGTATCTGGGATGCAAAGATGGTTCAGAATATAAAAACAATTAATAAAAGGCACCACAATAATAGAATGAAGAACAAAACTGACAGCCATCTCAATAAATGCAGAAAAATCATTTGAAAAACTCAATCTCTTTCATAATAGAATTTTTAACAAACTAGAAAGAAAATAAAGTTACCCTGATATAGTAATGATCACATAAAAAACCCACAGCTAACATCATACTCGATGGAAAATGGAAAGATTTTCTTATAAGAGATGGAGCAAGGCAAGGATGCCCACTCTCATCACTTTTAATCAACATGGTGCTGTACGTTCTAGCCAGAACAATTAGGTAATAACAATAAATAAAAGACATTCAAAATAGATAGGAATACATAAAATTATTTCTGTTTGCAATTAAGGAGAAAACTCCAAAAGCCCCCTCCCCAAAATAACAACTTTTTGAATAACAAATTTGGATAACAAATTTACAAACTAGTATGTTTTTGAGACTATGATGTAGGCAGTGAAAACGCTAAAAGGAATTTTTTAAAATTTCATTTATTGTGGCATTAAAAACAATAAAATTCTCAGTGATGATCTTGAGATGAAAAACTTGTACTCTAAAAACTATGAAACATAAATAAATTAAAGAACACTCAAATAAATAAAAAGACAACAGATATTTGTGAATTGGAAGACTTAATACTGTTAAAAGGTACACACTACCCAAAGCAATTTACAGATACCAAGTAATCCCTATCAAAATCCCAATAACATTTTTTCACAAAAATAGGGAAAAAAATCTTAAAATTCATATACAACCACAAAAGACTTCAGTAGCTAAAGAAATCTAGGAAAACAACAACAACAAAACAACAAAGCTTGAGGCATCTCACTTCCTGATTTCAAAACACACTACAGAGCTGCAATAATTAAACAGCATAATACTGGCATAATTTTTTCTTTGATGCTATAATCAACAAAATTTGACATATGCATTTTTCTGCCTTTAGGATTTATTGGGAGTTTATTTCCTGCCCTGTTGTCTAAAATGGGCCTTTAAATAATTGTTCAGCTTAATCTATTGCTTATGAGTTTGTTCACCAATTGAATTTATTCCAACTTCATCTATAGACTGTCCTATCTTGATAATCACTTCAAATTATTTCAAAAATTCTACATATTTTTCAAATTATCACACCTCATTCTTGTTTTATGAAGGCAATGACTTCCCCTGAGCCTGTGAGGATATTTTTCATGCTGTGATTTCAGGGGCAAGTTTTTGTAGGTGTTGACTTTTCACTTTCTTTGTGTTGCTATTTTTTATGACATACTTGGCAATCTTGTTTATTTCCTTAGATCATATTGACAACCCCCCATTCCTCTGTCTGTGGAGTGTGTCTTCGCCATCACTGGCGATTCATGGCTGAAGACACATTATAGCGAGGAGGGACGATTTTTGTTAGTTTCAGCTTTTCTAAATGTAGGCGGTCAACATTCTTTTTTATAATTTCTTGGAATTTGGAGTGAATGAAGAAGCAGGTAATGTGCTCAGTTTTTATCTTAATCCAATTCTCACCTTTCCCTTTTGTATCTTACAAACCAATAATTGTAAAAACCCTGAGGAAACCAAACAAAGGTCTTATTTTTAGGCTTATTAGAAAAAAAACTTAAATTATCTGAGTAGCACAAAATATGTGTCAAAAAATTAGCATCCAAAGGGAAAAAGGCATTTTATTTAATTCACAAGTTTTAATGTCAAAGTCAAGCTCAGGTTAAAAAGTAGATCACCCTATCTTTAAGAACTACTAATTATATGAGAGACCAAATTTTATGTAGACTCTGAAGCCTCAATCCGGGGTAGCACTGTTAGGTTATGAATAATCACCAAAATGCTTTGATTCAAACACTGTTGCTTAATAGGATTTTGTCCAAGTATCTTTTTTTAATTGAAACCCATATGGCCAAAGTTGGCATTAGGGAATTCAGTATTAATTCACATAGTTTTAAATATTGTACCGGCTAGAATTTTTTTATAACTGCAACAGGTCAAGGGTGGAAATGTGTTACCAACACTGGTTCTTAACACGTTTTATGTTATTCAATTCATTCATGTTATCTAATTAAATTACCTTAATGAATCCACAAAATATCTAGTTATTTTCTACTAATGTATAATGTGTCAAAAGAAAGTAACTGTCAAAAAGTCTTCTTGTTCAGATAGATACACATGCAGTTTAAAAAGTGATGAAGTAAGGGTACAGAATTAAGTTTAAATGTTGGAATGCTACCTGAAGAAAGTAGGTTCTTATGTGCTTCAGGACCTACAGACCAAAAAGTATTGGGTATTGATGAGTAAAGGGTGAACAGATCTTTCAAAATGTAAAAGAAGGTATGGAGAGGAGAAGAGGGAGTAGCCAAGGGTCACTTTTTCAAAGATTAAGAAGCATATGCCTCATGATTCCTTCCAGGACCAGCTGTGGCCCTTATATTTAGTCATCCATATCATAAAGTGTTGCCAGTAGATTCCTATGGCTCCCATAACAAAGTCCCATGAACTGGATGATGTAAAACAACAGAAATCAATGGTCTCACAATTCTGGAGGCTGCAAAGTCCAAAATCCAGTGAGCTATAGAGTTGTATTCCCTCTGAAATCTGTGGGGTAGGATCCTTTTTGGTCTCCTCCAGTTTCTGATAGTGGATGAGAATCCTTGGCATTCCTTTGCTACATCATCTCTCCAGTCTCTGTCTCCACTGCCACCTTTATGCCTTCTCATGTCCCTCTCTCCTCTTCTTAAGGAACACCAGTCATGTTGAATTAGAGACTAACTCCACTTCAGTATGACCTCAACTAATGACATCTGCAACAATTCCCTTTTCAAATAAGGTGACAGTGTCAGGTACTAGGGGTTAGGAGTTATCATATCTTTTTGTTGGGGGAGAGGGAGCACAACTCAACTCATAATGTGTTCTGATGACTTGATGTAAAAGCCAGGATTGTTTTATGTCCTTTTACTTAACCCTTCTAAGTCAACATTTCCTCTTAAATATAAAAACCTATTTTGAATTGCTTCTAAATTCACTTGTAAATCTGAAATGTCAATTTTCTATTATGAACTTGCTGTGTGCCAAAAGTAAATTCAACAAATATTTATTGAGAGCCTACAATTCGTAATTCTTTGAAGAATTGGGTAAAGAGTTTTAGGTTAGTAGGCTTATCTAAATAGCAGAATAATCATATTCCTAACTTAACTTAGTAAAGGCATAAAGGAGACAAAAAAGATAACGATTAGCAAATATGGATCGGAGCAAAATGACAAAACATTATATATTTTAGAAGCAATCTGGCCAAAACAAAAATTAATTATGATATGGAACACTTAGCATTTATTGGTTTTCAATAAATAGTAGATATTATTATTCAAATCAACAAGATAATTTCTTTTATTTAATGAAAGGCAAGTTGAGAAGAGGGAAAAAAGCAGTGATGGCACAGAAATAGAAAAGTCCCTCAAAGAAAACAGTAGCACCAACCATCTTAGGGAAAGGGAAACAGTGCAAATACAAATCTCAACAAAGCACATTAAAATATGGAAAATCCTGCACTGAGTTAATACATTACCAAAAGGAACAAAATTTAAAGTTTCACCAGTTATGTTTTCAATATGAACATTGAAGTTTAATGATTTCAAATGAGAATTGAAAGGAAATAATTATTAGAATGCTATTGTGTGAAGAAAAAAATGATCTAAAAACATCAAGGTGGTGCCCTTTTGCCACTCAATTGCCTTTGCCCTCTGCCACAACTATTCTATAACAAAGTTGACAGTAATTACTGTTGTCATCTTGTGGCTCGTCACTGTGGAAAGCGGCACTGTGTAGGCAAGGTTTGACGGAGAGGATGAGTAGCCGGCAGGTCCTTGCCACCCAGACTGCTCTTGTCGCCTGTTCACAGCCACCTGGCAGCCCCTCAGTGCTCCTACCAACCATTGCTTTGTCTCAGATTCTGCCATTAAAGAAAATCACTGTGTCTGTGCAGACGGCAGACCAGCCTGTACTGTCATCTGTCACTGGATCCTTAGCATGACAGACTTCTTCCAGAGTGCCGTATGATTTAGTGTATGTTTAAAATCTTTCTCCTGGTCACCTTGCTTGATGCCTCCCTTCTTCATTCAATGGAAAGGAGTTGGCAAATGGAGAAAGAATTAGTCATGGAGCATGCTAATTGGTTTTCCAAACACTTTAGATCAAGCTTGAGCCAGTCTTAAACCCAAAAGGCTCATTTTGCTGTTTATAACTAGTAGGGTTCATAGCAGTGTCTAATAGACTAATCTCAGCAGAACTTACACTACCCCCTGACACTCACTTCTGACTTCAAGGAATTGTTTCAGCAACTGCTCATGCTCTCTGGTAGTTTTGAGTTGCTCCTGTATTGCAGCCTTCAAGCTGGTGAGGTTCCTACAGTGACCATCCTTGTCACATGCACGGTCTGAGAAAGCTTTCTCAGGCTCCATAATTCAAGTAAAACTCAGACCCCGAAGCTGGCCTGTGGAGCCATCTGCCTGTTTACCACTGTGGTGCAGGATGCTAGTTACAATCAGGACATGGTGATTTGGGGAGCCTTCTAAGATTCATAGTCAAAGTGTAGATCTAGCAATTTCTTTCAGATTCACATACCCAGTCAGAAAACATTAATTTTATTCCCAACACATATTTTAGAAATATATTGGTGACTGAGGGGGAGGGTTTATGGAGAGTTGAGGAAGAGGTCAAGTTTCCATAGGAGAAAAGTGGAGTCTGGTCTAAAGGTTGACTCTTAGGGAGAACAGGAGAGAATTGTTGAAGAGAACGTGAGGAAGAAAGTGATTCCTTTGAGGGATTCCAGGTGGTGCAGTGGTGCAGTGGGATTGAAAGGATTTGGAGAAATGGGAGGAGCAGAGTGGAAAGATTCACTAAAAGGGTATGCAACCAGAGCAGAATCCCTTTTGTTTGGACTTTTCCATGGTGATTAAAATTGTGGCTGGGAGGTCATTTTAGAAGGTTCCTGCTGGGCTGGGCATGGTGGCTCAAGCCTGTAATCCCAGTGCTTTGAGAGGCTAAGGTGAGAGGATTGCCTGAGCCCAGGGGCTTAAGACCAGCCTGAGCAACTTGGCAATACCATGTCTCTACAATAAATCAAAAAGTTAGCCGGGCGTGGTAATGCACACCTGTGGTACTAGCTACTTGGAAGACTGAGGTGGAAGGTTCGCCTGAGCCCAGCAGGTCAAGGCTGCGGTGGCCATGAGGGTGCTACCGCATTACAGCCTGGGCTGACAGATTGAGACTCCAACTCAAAAAATAGTAAATAGTAAATAATAAATAAATAAATAAGAAAAAAGAAAAATTATAATCACAGAAGGCTACTGCTATAATGCAGAGTACAGTCGCCCGTCATCAGTATACAACAAGCACAATTGAGGAGGTTCTGCTGTGTACACTAAGTATTTTTTCATTTGTATTATATTTGTATTTAATTTATGAATACTTTAACATGTGTTATAAAATTTACAAATGTTTGGGAAGATGCTTTTAAAACTATTTTTTGTGATTGATATCTAATAGTATTAAATTTTGTTCTAAATGGGTTGTCAATAATTTCAATTGCTTGGAAATTTGTTAGAGTTTTCTGTGTGGTTAAATGTTTTCAAGATACATGCTCTATGGAAGCTTAAAAAGATGTGTATTGGGCAACCCCATCGGGTCCCCTCCCACTGTGGGTGTTTTTCTGTCTTCTCAATAAATCCTACGAAATAAATAAATAAATAAATAAATAAATATGTATTATTTCACTGTTCAGTATATATCCATGGGGTCAATGTCAATCAATTTGTCAATTTTGCACAATTTTTTTTTAGTTTGCTAGATCTTTTCTAAGAATCATGTCATAAAAATATCTAACTAAGGTTCTAAATTTTTTTCCACTAATCCATGTTTTAAATTTTTCAAAAAAATGTTGAGATTATATTGTTAGGAACATTCAAGTTTAAGCTTTCATTTTTATTTTCTTGCTTTTTACAACTATCTTCATATCTAATAGAACTGACTTTGTTTCTTTGATTCTACTGTTTACTGATGCTAATGATATTGTACTTGTTTTCCTTATTTGCATTTGTTTGGCATATCTTTTTTCATCTCTTTACTTTTAACATACCTGTTAAAGGTTTTTGATGTGTCTCTGATAAAATACATCTATCAAATATTATATTTAAAATGTGTTCTAAATCTATTTGTTTAACAGCTAACTTTAAAATATTTACATTTATATTGCTTATTAAGATATCTTGGCTTATTTTTAATATTTTAATTTTCTAATTACAAATTTTTTATGTCTTTTCTCCTTGGTTTCTGTTACACAGAGATTCTTTTATTTTTATTTCTTTTAAATTTTAACTAGTTTGATAAACATTTTATTCCTAAATTTTTTAGTTATTTTCACTAAATATTTATTATTATATATGTATATATTTCTATCTTCTTATCAAGGAACAAGAGTACTTTTGAGCTATTTAACTATAAATCTAATTAAACATTTCTTCCATTTTTTTCATTTATTAGTACTGTCCAAGAGTGTTTTCATACTTTCAAATATTTATCTACTGTTTTATTACTATTCATTATCTAGTAAAAGAATGAAACTGATCCTTTGTTTTACACCATACATGCGAATCAACTCAAAACAGATTAAAGACTTAAGCATAAGATCTGACACTTAAACTCCTAGAGGAAAACATTCAGGAAAAACTCCTTGTTATTGACCTTGGTGATAATTGTTTGACTATTATGCCAAAAGCTCAGATGACAAAAGCAAATATAAAAAAGCGGAACTACTGAAAATTAAAAATCTTCAGCAAAGCAGGAGAAATACTCAACAAAATGAAAAGGCACCCTAAGTATCGGGGAAAACATTTTAAAATTATATAATGATAAGGGGTTAATATCCAAAATATATACAAAACTCATCCAATTTAATAGCAACTACAACAACAAAAATAAATGATTTGATTAAAAATGAGCAGAGTGCCTGAAACGACATTTCTCAGAAGACATACAAATGATCAACAAGTAGAAAAGATGCTCAAAATCACTGATTATCAAAGAAATGAATACCAAAATTACAGTAAGATATACTTCACACCTTTAACGCTATCGATCATCAAAGATGTAAGAGGTAAGTGCTATTGAGGACATGGAGAAAAAAGAACTCTTGTACACTGTGCACTATTGATAGCAATGTAAATTGTTGCAACAGTATAAAGCTTCCTCAAAAGATTTAAAAAGTAGAGCTACCATATGATCCAGCAATCTTACCACTAAGTATGTTTTCAAAGGAAAGGAAAATAGTATCCTGAAGAGATATCTATATCCTATTGTTTATTACATTATTACCTACAAAAGCTAGAATATAAGGCCGACTTAAGCATCCATCAAAGAAAAAATGGATAAAGAAAATGTTATATATACCTGTACACACACACACACACACGCACACACACACACACACACAGATGCTATTCAGCCTTTAAAAAGAGAAGACATTACACTGTGATTGGTGCCAACATGGGTGAATTTGGAGAACATTATGTTAAGTGAAATAATCCAGGCACATACAAAAACAAAAATGTCATAATCTCAATGATATGTGGAATCTAAAACAAACAAACAAGAAAACGAATACATAGAAGCAGGGAGTAGAACAGTGGCCAGCAGGCTGGGAGGAAGAGGAAATGGGAAGATGTAGGGCAGAGGGTTCACAACTGCAATTAGGTAGGATATAGGTCTGTAGCTCTAATGCAGAACAGGAGGGCTACTGTTTATAACATTGTATTTTATATTTAAAACTTGCTAAGAGAGTAAACCTTAGGTGCTGTTACCACCAAAAATAAAAGGTAACTCTTTAAAGTCATGCATATGTTAAATTGCCTACTCCTAGTAAGGATTGCTCCATGGATATGCATATCGATCCATCAACTTTCACAGCTAAAATTTAGACAATTAAATAAAAACATTCATTGTTTAGTCATTTATTTGTACAACATTTTTGCCCTACTCTCATGGGTCCAAAACCTCCTTCTTTTCATAGTGCATACTTGAGAAGTTATTTTGACTATATTTATTTTAAAAGTCTTTAATGCATTTTTACTTATGAAAGATACAAAATTTGAAGTCAATAGTAATTTTCCCTTTGTACTTTGAAAATATTCTTCCACTGTATTCAGAAATCTACTTTTTGCTGACAAAGTCCCTACAAAGGCTTTTTGTATAACATCCCTAAAATATATTTCTATATCCTCAATGTTTATAAGTAAAAAATATGTAATGAGAATATATAAAATAGTCTTAGATGCAGTGTGATGGACTCTGAGAGGTGTCTTCCCTATCCCCAGCACTGTGAGTGTTGTCAGCAGGCATCCTTTGCTGGCCAGGTCCTTTCAGGGATTAACTATGCTACAGAGAGTCATCTTGGCCAAGGTCAGTCCCTTGGGGAGGGTGGGAGAAGGGAAAGCCTGTCTCATAACTACCTGATGTGGTAGCATGGGAATAAAAAACTTTCAGAACAATATAGGTCAACTTCCTATCTCCCCATGGAGCTGGCTGAGGCGGTTGAGGCTTGCACAGCAGCTGGACTTTTACTTCTGACCAATCCTGTCCCCTCCCCTCCCTTCTACTGGTATTGCTCCCAAGATCACTTCACTAAAACATCGTGCCTTTGAAACTCCTTCTCACAGACTGCTTATCGGGGAACCTGACCCATGACTTTGGCTCCAGAAATTATTATAAACAAACAAACAATGGAGTGATAAAAGGGGGTTTGGAAGCTGAATTCTCTTTGTATGGATGCTAATAAAGACCCCATCCCTGGCTGTAGGTAGATCAAAGACCATTTCCAGGAACAAAGTTGAAGTTCATTGCCAAAACCCTCCCTTAGGGTGGTATACTACTGGAAGAGTCCACTAGCCAGTGTAAAGTGTCAGGCATTTAACAAATAAGGGAGGAACAGTAACAATCAGAACAATGGAATTAGGGAGTCATTGCTTTAGCTCGATTAATGCTTTGGGTAAAGAGATGCTGAAATTCATTGACAGGAAATTGAAAAGCACATATGAAACACAGAGGGAAGCATATAGAGAGGCTCTTGTCACTCGTGGGAGAAGGCAGAGGAAGGAGATGGAAACTGCATTAGGTTTTTATGAATACTGTAACAGATTACCAGCAATTCAGTGGCTTAAGCAATACAAATTATTGTTTTACTTACCTGGAGGTTAAAACTGCTTTATTCCTTCTGGAGTCTGTAGGAGTATTCATTCCTTTACCTTATCCAATTTCCACAGACCACTCAAATTCTTTGTTTCCCTGTCCACTTCCTTTACCTTCAAGGTCAGCAACATTGTATCTCTCTGATCGATCTTCCATAGAGATATCTCTCTTACTTTCCTCATCTACCTCCCTTTTCCAATATAAGGATCTTTGTTATTGTATTTGGGACCACCAAAAAAATCCAAGATAATCTCCCTACTTTAAGGGGTCAACAGATTAGCAATCTCAATTCCATCTGCAACCTTTCCCTTTGCCACGAAACCTAACACATTCATAGGTTCTGGATTGAGATATAAACCTCTTTGCGGGAATGAGGTGGCAAAGTTCTGCCTGCCACCCAGAAACTAGAATTAATCTTCAAAATAACCTAGTCCAGAAGAAGGTCAAGTTCCCAACCAAGACAGGTCTGTGAGGTACAGCTCTGTGTGGGAAAGAATTGAAGCCTGACACATGAGATTGGACATTTGGGTTAATGTGTCTCAAAACATTGATTTCTATGTTCCCACAAAAGACTGAGCTTGTGTAATTGTTTCTACCCCTCCCTGTTAAGAGCAAGCAGTCTTTTTTATTTAAAACGCAGAGGCTGCCCCTCATACAACACCATGTGTCTCTCTCTGGATCGTCCCCTACCTCTTTTGGCTATGAGATAATAATTAAGATTTTGTCATGGCTGAGATGGTTTGGGTTTGACAAATAGTTACAAGATATAGTCATTGTGCACTAATGGAACCAGAGAGAAATAAATAGGACTGGATTCTGAAGCAGGTTGGTCAAGGGGAAGGGACAAATGCTTGTATAAAGGAGATTTCTAACCTGGAAGCAGTTTGGAGATGCAGGATTCAACATCCCAGCAAAATCTTAGGATATGGGATAAAATTGATACCAGGATGCTTCTGGAAGGCTGGAAAACTCAGCTACCCATGTTACGTGAACTGGAATGCCAGAATTGCATGGCAGGTAGTCGAAGGAGGGATGGAGAGACTCAGGGAAGCAGGCAAGCTGAGATAGATGCACTATGTAAGATCAGAGAATCCACCAGAAGACTGTGGACAATGGGAAGTTCTGGGAGATTTTTTATTTACCAAAACGGGAAGGGATGCACAAGAAGAGAGGCACCAGTCACAAAGGCTTTCAGCAATTGCTGTCCTAGGCTGAGACTCAGAGGGGTAGACACCATTGTAGAATTAGGCTCACCATATTTGTGAAAATAACAGGACTCTGCAGAAACAGAGGTCAGATGGCAATACTTCAAGACGAGGAGCCAGGTGGATACAACTGTCATCACAACTGGCAAAGGTGGTACGTGACAACCAACAGGGCCTGACCTTCAGAATTATGAAACTTCTTTGTAGAACACAGCACCCGGGGGATGGACAGGCAGCCAATCAGGGCACTGCTCCCATCATCAGAAGAAATCAAGGACAGATGATCTGGATGCTGAAAGCAGTAGCCTCCTGGTGCAGTTTCAGACCTGTGCCGGTGTTTGGACCCAAGATCTATTGATTGAAGAAGAGACTATGTTCCCAGGAAGAAGGACCTTAAAGCACCATGACAAATCTTCCTGGCAATAATTTCCCCATCTCTTCCACAAAATGATGTATGTCATTTCCTTCAGTCACTGTACATGAGGGAAAGAAAAATATCCAAGCATGTCTAGGATTATTGGACTCAGGTGTAGAATTGACAACACCTGGAGTCCTGCAAAGTCATTTTCACTCCTCTGTTAGAGTTTAGACATGTTGGGTCAGTAATAAATAGAATCTTGGATGAAATCTTGCTTGCAATAGATCCACTGGGTCTGCAGACTCATCACGCTGACATTTTACAAGTCTCTAATGTATATTTGGAAAGATGGAAAGACATACTGGACCACTGGTGCAAACTCCATATTGGGTCTTTGGCGTGTGGGGTCAGAGATATCACAGCAGAAAAGCATAATGAAAGACTGTAAACATGAACCGCATTCCATCCCTGCATAGGTATACATATTTGCCCCAAAATGTATACACATTTGTGAACATCATATTTAAAATGTGTATACATATTTTGACTCTCTCTTTCTCCATATATATCACACACCTAGGATGTCAGGAATTAGTGTCACATTTAAAAAGATAAATTACCCCAGGGTAGTAATTTCACTGTGCCTTCATTTAATTTATCACTCTGATCCTAAGAAAATCAAATCAAATCTGGAAGACAATAGTGGTCTCTTGCAGGTTTAATAATGTATGGCTCTAATTGCTGTACCTTGTATGTGCCAGAGCAGGAAAACATGGCTGTAGGTACATTGTAAGAGGCCATTCATCTGTTGAATGTGTCTTAGTTCATTCTGTGTTACTTTAACAGAATAACTGTTAAACTTTAACTGATACTGGTTAATTTATATATAATATTTTTTTAATTGTGATATTGAGGGGTACAGTTAAGGATTAGGTACACAAATATGTCTCGTTCAGGCACCCTTGTTGATAAGGAGTGTCCCCCCCCCATCCCCAGACAGGTATTTACTGCCATTAATCCCTTCCCTTATCCCTCCCCCCACCATAGTTTCCCACCACTGTCAGTCATTTTCTTGTGGTAATACGTTGGATGATCAAGGTCTATTATATGAGTGAGAACATGTGGTACTCAGTTTTTTGTTTCTGTGAGAGGTCACTCAGTATTATAGATTCTAGTTCCATCCAGGTTGCTGCAAAATTCATGATTTCGTTCTTTTTTATGGCTGCGTAGTATTTCATTGTGTATATGTACCACATTTTTTTAATCCAGTCCTCTTTTGATGGACAGCAAGTTTGCTTCCAGGTTCTTGCTATTGTGAACAATGCTGCAATAAACATACGAGTGCAGGTATCT
>CAUYQG010214201.1:0-29971 GCA_963574415.1 Tarsius wallacei | reverse complement strand
TATTTTAACCTGATCCCAGAACATTTTTGTTGTGTTTTGCCATGATCTTGCCACTGCAATCCAGCCGGGGGATTATGTTTATTCCTCTATTAAAAAAAAAAAAAAAAAAAAAAAAAAAAAGAAAAAAGAAAAGAAAAGAAGAAAAGAAAACGCAGGTGACTCACACCTGTAATCCCAGCACTTTGGGAGGCAGAGGCAAGATCTCGTCTCTGCAGTAAATTAGCTGGGCATGGTGGTGCATGCCTGTGGTTCCAGCTATTTGGAAGGTGAAGAGGAAGGATCATGAGCCCAGCGGGTCGAGGCTGTGGTGGTCATGAGTGTGACACTGCACTCCAGCCTCGGTGACAGAGTGAGATTCGGACTCAAAAAAAAAAAAAAGAAAAGAAATATCACTGAAGTATTAAAAGGTAAAGGGCTATGATATATGTAACCTACCCTAAAATTCAGAGTGTGTGTGTGTGTGTGTGTGTGTGTGTTTGCACATGTGCACACACAGGAAGGAAGATACAGAAAATGCATCAATGATAAGCAAGCAAGTGAAGTAAAATGCTGATAAACAAATCTGGGTAAACAGTATATATAGTATATGGATGTTATTTCAACCCTACTTATTCTTTGTGACTTTCCTGAAATTTTGAAATTATTCCCAAGTAAAAAGTTAAAAAAAAAAGCATCCCTCCTGAAACAGCAGATACAAGAAGAAAAACATTGCCATTTCCCACTGGCAGGCAAACTTAGTCCAGTGTGTAATGCAGTATGTCTAGTCATTATGCAGCAAACTAGGAATTATTGTGTGCCCACATTTCAGGTAAATTTGACTCCGATGAATGTAGTAGGCAGTCTTGGTAGTTTACTAAACTGCCTTCAAATCAAAGGCAGTGTAGTACAGGTCATGGGATTGGGTTAACTGTAAAAAGCCTCGTTCTTAAGTCCCCAGGTGATACCTGACACACTCAAGCACTAACTTTGTAGGCTTGGGGACAGAAGATAAGCAAAAAGTCACACAGTGGTTCCTTTGCATTTGGCCCGGTAGTCAAGTTTAAAAGGACAAACAGGCTGTACTGCATAGAAGGTGAAATGCTTAAATGTCAGAGTAGCATTGTTAGGACCTATCTGTATGCACAGCAACTATCATGTGTTCCAAAAAAAGAGAGAGAGTACATTTCATGAAGGGAAATGAGAATAAAAGACTGTATCCTGTTTTACCATTCCCAGAAGACTCAGAAAAAGTCTTTTAACAATTTAAATGTTGTTGACTTTATTGACCTATGTATTGTATCAGTCTCAAAACCAAGGGAAAATAGACAAAGTGTTTACATATTTCTCATCTAGGGGCGCAACAGAGAAGCTAATCAGCACTGATTGTCAATTTCAAAGGGAGTTGCTAACTTCTAATAAATTTCAGTACATCTTTGTGAGCTGTAAATTCTGACTGATTCTTTTGCCTCATATGCTTCCAATCACAGGATTTTATGAAAAACTGGTAAAATATTTATTTTCTCTAAAAAGGTATGTCAAATAAAACTGGGTGTTTTTTTTTTGCTCCCTAACAAGATCAATTTTCTTTTTATTTCTTTCATCTTTAAAAAATTTTTTTATTTACAAGTGACATTATTTAGTTGAAACTATTTGTAAAGTAAAATAATTACTATACAATGATTAATAATTCTTTATATACTTTTCTCAATAAATTGAAAGTCTTTGGATGAGCTTGAGAAGCTATTCAAACTCAGGTGGAAGTAACGAGGAGAACTAACAGTTGAAATTGTTGTAAAAGAAAGGAGATGTTTGAACACTCAGAAAAGCAGAATTCCCTTGCTGGCATGAATCAGGTGACTCAGCACTACCACAAAATCCTAGGCCCCCCTCAACACCAGTTCTGAAGAACTCTCTCACTTTATAAAGTTCTTTGTTCAAAACAGTTAACCTGTGTCTTTAACACTTTCTGATCTTTTAGTTTTGTTTTGAGTTAGGGTCTTACTCTGTTGCCCAGACTGGAGTGCAGTGGTACGATATCAGCTAACTGCGATCTCGACTTCATGGGCTCAGGCAGTCTCTCTTCAGGCTCCCAAGCAGCTGGGACTATAGGCGCACACCACCGCATCCGGCTAACTAATTTTTTTTTTTGTAGAGACAAGGTCTCACTTATAATTAGATTCTCGCTGAGCATTTTTGCTCAGAATATCACATAGGTGACATTGTGACCCATTCAGAGGATTGCAATTGAAGGCATATAGTGTCTGTATGCTTTTTATTGGTAATGTTAATTTTGATCACCCGGTTAATATATTGTGATGTCACCACTGTATACCTTCCGTTTTTCCCCTTGTAACTAAAAACCAATCTATGGAAAAACCTTTCAACATCATACAATCTGCCTCTCATCATCATTCCTCTCCAGATGTTATCCATGGATAATTCTTGTCTGATCTCATCTTTATTATGATGATTACAAAATGCTGGTTTTTCAGATTTTGCTCTTCTTTGTCATTTACGCGTTGGTATATGGCATTGTAACTTAAATGCGTACTCTCTCCCCTCATTCATTTACTTGTTTACTTATTATTGGTATGAACTCCTGAACCCTAATTTTTCAGAATTGTTTGCAACCCATTAGTGTACAGAATTATTTTGTGCTCAAATCATCCCTGATTTGACCAGTGGAACACCTTTAAGCATCCCCTGTTTGTAACATGCTTATTATTATTATTTTTAAAGTACTTCCTTACTTCACAGTCTAACAAAAGGATCTGGGCTCATCTTGTGTATTTCCTGTTCCAGTCCTAGATTCAGTCATTTCTTCAAGAAATGCTGGTTCCTTTTGTGGGAAATAGGCTTAGAGATGAGGATCTGGGCACCAGGTATGTCCAGATGGCTATTTTTCTTTCTTTCTTTTTTTGAGTTGGAGTCTCACTCTATCGCTCAGGCTGGAGTGCAGTGGCACGCTCACTGCCACTGCAGCCTCGACCCACTGGGTTCAGGTAATCCTTCCACCTCAGCCTTCCAAGTAGCTGGAACTACAGACGTGCGCCACTGCACTTGGCTAATTTTTTTATTTGTTATAGAGACAAGGTCTTGCTAAATTGCCCAGGCTGGTCTCAAACCCCTGGACTTAGGCAATTCTCTCACCTCTGCCTCCCAAAGTGCTGGGATTATAGGCATGAGTCATTGCACCTGGCTAGATGGCAATTCTTAATAGACTAATTTAATTGAGTTTTGATATTATTAATTTATTTGAGTTCAATCGAGTTAAGATTTAAGCTAAGATATTATTAAATCATTTCAACTTGATTACTCTGAATGTTAATTTTATTTTTTTGCACTTTTAAAAAACTTTATTTTATTATAAAGATGTGGGGCACAAGTCAGGATTAGGTACAGAAGTAATGATGTGCAGGTAACATTTAGGCCTCCAACTGGTCCTCACCTAAATGTTAATTTTCCCTTGAAAGACATTTTAGGGACTTTAAAGATTAGATTTTAAATTATTGAGGCAGAAATAAATGATAGATAATTAGAATGCTTTTTTTGAGTAAGGGTCTCCCTGTGTCATCTAGTCTGGAATACAGTAGCACAATCATGGCTCACTGCAGCCTCAACCTCCTGGGCTTGGGCAATCCTTCCACTAGTCTCCCAAGTAGCTGGTACTACAGGTACAAACCACCACACCTGGCTAATTTTTTGATTTTTTTTTTTTTTTGGTATAGACAAGGTCTCGCTGTGTTGTCTAGGCTGGTCTTGAACTTCTGGGTTCAAGCAATCCTCCCACCTTGGCCTCCCAAAGTGCTGGAATTATAAATGTGAGACACCATGCCCAGCCTAGAATGTTTTTTGGTTACTTTAACTCTTTGTAAAGCAATATGTATAAGAAGAGTTCAGCTCTAGAACCCCAGATTTATCTTACTGCTATGGTATAGCCACCACTGGGAAGCCTGATTTTCAAGAAGTATTGTAAAATTACTATTATCATTATCATTTTGAATCAGAATCTCACTCTGTTGCCCAGGCTGAAGTGTAGTGGCACGATGTTGGCCACCTCAGCTTTGACCTGCTGGGCTCAGGCAATACTTTTGCCTCAGCCTTCCAAGCAGATGGGACTACAGGCGCATGCCACCATGCCTGTCTAGTTTTTTGGTATTTTGCAGAGACGAGGTCTCACTATGTTGCCCAGGCTGGTCTCTAACTCCTGGGCCCAGGCAATCCTCTCGCTTCAGCTTCCCAAAGTGCTGGGATTATAGATGTGAATCACTGAGCCCAGCCAAGAAGTATTGTAAAATGATTGATTTGGTTTTGGTAATGTCCATTAATGTTGACACACAGAATGAGTACATTTAGAAGTGATGACACTCTCATCACAGGGTTCTGTCTTCAGTGGATCACAGCAATGGCATATCAGCAGGACAGGACACCTGTGGCCCACCCAGCCTAGACTGCTGTGAATGTACCAAGGATGAACAGAACTCTTTCTTCCAGAGTTATTTCATCAACTCCTTAGATTGAATTGGACTTTCAAATACCTGTTTCCTTTTTCTGGCCAAATCTCTTAATTTGAATCTTAAAAAAAATCTTCTTCAATAGTAGGTTTTTTCCTCTGGTGTGACATTTTAGTAGCTTACTAAGGGAGTTTATTTTCAATGTTACATCAAGGAGAATTAGCAATAAGGGGCTTTTTAAACCTTAGGCAATAAACCAGAATTTCTATATCTGTATTATGGCAATACCTTTCCTAATATAATTGCTGCTAGTCATTTAAATAATAGCAGACTTCTAGTGTTAAGATAATAAACATACTAATTCAAAGTACAACAAAATTATAAATGACATCGTGGATTACTAAAAGCAAATAGATATTGACTTTAACTATAAAGTAACAATTAATCTTATATACACTATAACATTGCCAGAGTACAGAAAGCAACGAACAACTTGCTGTACAATTGTAATGCAAAGTTGATGAGCTAAAACACCAAAAATATCAATGAAACACAATTATTTAACCTTCTACTAAGTGGATTCTTCTCCTTTAATAAATAGTTGAGCTCTCCAATGGACTATTAATCACCGGAAAAAAACAAAAACAGGGCACATAATATACTGTATTGTGAGAAGAGTCTAGAAAATGAAATGGCATTGCCTGGGCTTCTTATTTCTGTTGGGATTAATGTGAGGAACTTTCTCAAATCAGTCCAAGAAGTAAGGAAATCTTAACTAATAGCTGCACAGTTGTATTAAACATGAATTTGAAATAAAATTGTGCAAATTTTAGAAGAAACTTTATTTAGATATCAAAGATTTTGAGTTTTAAAAACACGGTAAATTCTCTTTAATTACTTTGATATATGTCTTTAAAAATATTGATATTATACGCTTTTAGAATTCTTTATTGCTGAATGTTTTTAATTACCATTCATTTAGCATTTTAAAATCAAACCTTTACGGTAGGAGAAGTTGTTTTTGTTTGTTTAATAACAATTTAACTTGTACTTTGATTCCAACCTGCTTCCCATAAACACGTCATGGCTGTTTAAATATATGACACAGTTATCATAAATTTTGGCAGAGAGTAGTTTTCAGAGACAGTACTATGGCTTGAATGTATGTATCCTTCCAAAATTCATTATGTTGAAACCTAATCATCAAGGTGGTTGTATGGGCCCTTTAGGAGGTGATTAGGCTATGAGCGCTCTGCCCTCATGAATGGCATGAATATCCTTATGAAAGAATTGGAGGGAATTAGCTAGCCTCTTTTACCCTTCCATCTCTTCTACTGTGTGAGGGACGCATTAACAAAGTACCGTCATGGAAGCACAGTGAGCCTTCACTAGACACTGAATTTGCCAGCACCTTGATCTAGAACTCGCAAGCCTCTAGAACCATGAAAAATAAATTTCTGATATTTATAAATTATCTAGTCTCAGGTATTTTGTTATAGCAGAACAAGTGGACTAAGACAGATGGCCACAACAGTATTTCTCATTCCATGGCCCTACTGCACAACCTGTCACTCCCATGTCAAGAGGTAGTGTCTATTTCTCTATCTTAAAATATGGCAGTCTTCATGACTACCATTACCACTAGAATGTGGTGAAAATGATGCCGTGCCAGTTTCTGATGTAGCCCTTAAGTGGCATGACATTTTCTGCCTCTTTGAAACCATCCACCATGTAAAAAGTGTCACTACTCTGAGACTACCATGCTATGAAAGTTCAAATCACATGGAGGGAGAGGCAGAGGGAAAGGGAGAGAAAAGGGGAGGGGAGAAGAGGGAGAGGAGGTGGGGGAGAGAGAGAGAGAGAGAGAGAGAGAGAGAGAGAGAGAGAGAGAGAGAGAGGAGTGAGTTGCTGTGAGGTACTAAAAAAAAAAAAGTGAATAACTATGTCATCTTGGAAGAGGATGTTCCAGCCCCAGTTACCATAGCTGTAACAGAAGCCATGTGGATCAGAGGTAAACTGCCCTGCAGAGGCCCTTCCAAGTATCTATTCCCACAAAATTGTGAGCAAAATAAAAGCATTGCTTTAAGTGACTAAGTTTTGCACTCGTTTTTAAAGCAGCAGTATATAACCAAAACATAAATATTGAACAAATTCAAATTTAATAGAGGACCTCCAAACTGTAAAATATGTTTTGCTTTTTCTGCATATCACAGTGCCAGGCAATGTCCTGGGTTCTGGTGATAAAGACTGAAAAGATAAATATTATCAACTTCTTGCTACCCAGCAAGAGAGACACGTAAATGACTATCTACGATAAACATGACAGTACAATAATTAATATGAGAACATAAAGGAATACCATTTCTTCTTCTGTTAGGAATTAGGTACTACAAGGGCAGGGAATTTCGTCTATTTTGTTCACACCAAGTAGCAAGAATGCCTGGTGTATAGCAAATGCTAACCGAGTATTTGTCGAGTGAACAAATGGCTGCATGAATGAGGAAGGTGATGAGCATGGGAACTGTAAAGTTTGGAGATGACCCTGGAAGAATTGAGAATATATCAATATAATCTCTTTTAGTGATGTTTTCACCAGATCTTGACTGATGCCTAGGATTTTGTTAGGAGGGAGAGCAGGAGAACAGATTAGATAAAGCATGGGTGGGAACTGGGATAACCTATCATATGCCATTCTATGCCACTGCAGGCTCTGTAGCTAAGACTGTGAGAACAGTAAGGGTGGTCTGAAATTCATTAGTCGGTTAGCCTCTACTTGGAAAATTTTAACATCCCACCTAAAACGGCATCAAGGGATTAGTCTGATCTTGAGAAATGTTAGGGGTTTAGATGGGATTCATTTCCCAACTGAGGTCTTCCTCCAGTGCATACAGGATCCCAGATATCTCTTACACCCAAGAACAATAGACTCAGATGGATTCTTTGAAGCCACTGGTCATATTTCACTGAAATTTTAAGTCATTGGATTTGTTTTGTGATCAACATAGTCTCTAGATTGGGGGTAAATGGAAACCCTACCTTGTTTATCAACTACCACTGAGATATAAAGTAAGATAATGCTTACATTTTGTCTTATATTTGAGAAAGCCACAGAGAGCATTAGTCTATTTTATTTTTGAGATGGGGATCTCACTATGTTGCTCAGGTTGGTCTTAAACTCCTGGGCTCAAGTGATCCACCCCACTCAGCCTGCTAAGTAGCTGGGATTACAGGGGCACGCTACCATGCCTTGCTATGACCATTAGTCTTAACGACTGCATTTATTAGTTTGCATTAATTGTGATTTTTAGAAGGACCCTGGAACTCCCCTACCTTTCCTCATGCATTAATTCATTGACTTTCTTTTTTATTTGCTGTGCAGTATTTGAAAACATTAGAGTATCAATTCTTTAAAAGTTTTGATCCCTATTAAAATGAAGAAAATAATAAAAGATAGAAAAATTAAACACTGGGGCCATTAAAGGCACACTGACCCTTTAGTGCATTTTGGACAATTTTATCCTTTTGTTATTCTCCAATATTTAAATGCTTTTGAAGAGCACCATGCCAACTACCCAGGAAATAGAGGAAAAAATTTCTATTGGAAATTTGAAGTAAACTAGAAGACTCAGAGTAAGCCCAAATAAGTGCAAATAATCGCAAATGAGAGAAATAAATATATATTAAATAAACAATGAATGTGCCAACATAGTGATAATTGTAGCTATTTCTGTGCCACTCATAGAATTGGAATTGTTCTATGTGGAAAAATCACCTCTTTGATAGTGATGGCAGCCCACCTGAAAATAGTGAAAGAATGATCTATTTCTGCCATTTTATAGGAAATGATTAAAGACAGTAGAGACTTACCAGTCCAGGAGCAACAGTATTCCCAAATAGAATTTAAGAATAAAGTTGGCCAATTAATATAAAATGATGAAAAATTAGTAAAACATTTATTTATTTTCTTTGAAAGCTTCTTTAGTGAAAGAGTATAATCTATTTTTATTTTGTTACATTTATAATAAGTCATTTTTGTTGTGAATTGTCACTTTCTGATAATAGCCATATTCTCTTCTGCACCATAATTAAAAGTATTGATGAGCTAGAAAGCATTGATTAGTAGTTTTTTTTGCAGGCCAAGATTTCAAAGTCAAAATTAATCATACTTGACCCCTGTGATGGTTTATTGTATGTGTCAATGTGGCTGGGCCATGGAATGCCCAGATATCTGGTTAAACATTATTTCTGAGTATGTCTATAAGAATGTTTCTGGCTGGGTGGTGCAGTGGCTCACACCTGTAATCCCAGCACTTTGGGAGGTGGAGGCAAGAGGATTGCTTCAGCCCATGGGTTTGAGACCAGCTTGTGCAACTTAGCGAGACCTCATCTCTACAATTAAAAATAAAATTAGCTGGGTACAGTGGCACATGCCTGTAGTCCCAGTTATTTGGCAGGCTGACACAGAAGGATCGCCTGAGCCCGGCAGGTCGAGGTTGAGGTGGCTGTGAGCATGCCACTGCACTCCAGCCTGGGCAACAGAGTGAGACTCCAAGATAAACAACAGCAACAAAAGTATGTTTCTGGAAAAAATTTCCATCTGAGTTGGTAGACTGAGAAAAGCAGATGGCCCCCTCCAATGTGGGTGGGCATCATACAATCTGTTCAGGACCTGAATAGAATGAAAAAGGTGGAAGAAGTTTCAATTTGTTCTCTGCCTAATTGATTTTGCTGGAACATTAATCTCTTGTTCTGTGTTCCTGGTTCTAAGACTGTGGAACCATATTATCAGCTCTCCTGCATCTCCACCTTGCACACTTTTAATCCTCCATAACTGTCTGAGCCTAATGATCTATCTAATAAAAAATAAATTTAATTATCTATGTATCTATGTATGTCTGCATCTATCTAATCTTTACTCTGTTTTTCCTATTAGTTCTGTTTCCCTGGAGAACACTGACTAATACAACCCTTAATACTGAAACACTTGCAAGTATCGTTACTAAAATGTCCTTCAAGCCCTTGGAAGGCATCATGTCCTATCATAACAGATAATCATGCAGATTAAATTTTATATCACTTTTCTGATGGCTATTATAGTCAGCAGGTGACTTGGTTCAATTCCTAAACAGGTCTAGACTATAGAACCAACTGCCTTATGACTGTGATAACTGTTGAGGGTAGTTACTCATTCATTGATGTTTACTATGAGTCCCACTACTGTTAGGCAACAGGTGTTGGTTCTATAATCTCTGCACAAGAGTCAACATTTTTATTTCATTTTATGACAGCCAGTGGGTTCTATGGTTGAGGAAAACTTTATAGTGTTCATGACACTGATTGGAAGCAGTCGGAACATTTCCGAACATATTAAAAAAAAATAAGATTAGCCAACGTTTCTTGAATACTTATGATATGCCATATTGCTAGACATTTTGTAAGTAGTGCCTAATTTAATCCTTACAGCAATCCTATAAATATCATTGCTATCTCTGTTTTATAGAAGAAAAATAGAGGTCTAATCACACAACTATTAACTAGTTGATTAGCAATTCAAGCCCAGGTTTGACTCCAGAGTACCTACTCTTTTAATCACTGTGCTGACATCAGGCAGTCAACAAACATCAGTATGGCTATTTTTATGAGATTAGAACTGCATATTATAGGAAGCTTATTGTCGGATGTTGAATATTAGTGATAGAATTAAATTGAGTGAATAGGGAACAAAATTGGAATTCCCAATTGTGGATTGAATGAACTGAATATGACAGTTATAACAAGAAAACCTTGAGAAACCTATCAACACATGCTGGGAACAGATGTTCTAATCACATCATAAAAATTCTGTCCTATTCACAGTAATTTTTTCAAATAATGACACTCTAGGGAAGCTCACCAAAAGTATATAATGTCTGACGAAATTAGTTTTCCATTGCTTAGGCATGATTATAACAAATATGAATCAGAATGCTGCCTTTAAATTCACAACATTAGCATGAAAAAGTTGAATGGACCTTAAAAAAAAAAGAGCATGCTTCAAAAAAGAAAAATAGCAATACAGTTCACATATTTGAATAAAAGTATGTGACAATGGGTAGTTTCAAATAGAATAATCTTGACATAAGGCCAATGGTAAAGAAATTTAGGAAGCTGGTTGTAAAATTAAAAGCATTATAAACATGAATTAAATATTTTCTAACACCATATACATAAGTATAAATCCATATGCAATCTGATTTTTTATAAAATCTTATGATATGACACTAATAAAACCATTCTATATCAAAAGGGACAAACCCTAGTACTTCTCCATATGCCATGTGTTGCAGGCAGTTTCATGCACCTGTTGTGGGTGTGTGTTCATTACTAAAGCAGAAAATTCAGGTACAGACAAGCTATTATAGATACAAGTTACCTAGAATTTAAAACCTTTTTTGCATGCCTTTCTGGTGTTAATCAGGATAGTTAAGCCAAAAGAAAATGCTACATAAAAGGAAAAAAGGGGTAAACATTTTGAAAAAGTTGGAGGAGCACTTCTGTTAAATGTCATATAGAAATGTATCACTTTATTTTATGTATGCAAACATCAGACATTAATAGATTATGAAAATTTCGGTAATAATAGTTCCATTTAGGCTGGGCGCGCTATAATCCCAGCACTTTGGGAGGCCGAGGTGAGAGGATTGCCTGAGTCCATGGGTTCGAGACCAGCCTGGGCAATTTGGTGAGCTCCCCCCATCTCTACAATAAATCGAAAAATTAGCCAGGCATGGTGGCGTGTGCCTGTAGTTCCTGCTACCTGGAAGGCTGAGGCTGAAGGATCCTCTGAGCCCGGCAGGTCGAGGCTGCGGTGGCTGGGAGTGTGCCACTGCCCTCCAGCCTGGGCAACAGAGTGAGACTCCTACTCAAAAAACCCAAAAAAACAAAAACAAAAAAACATTAATAGTTCCATTTATCTTTGTGGGAAACACAAATGCATGAATTTAGACGAAAATGTATAACAACAAACTATTTTCTGTGTATGTAGAAAAGTAATGTTTAAAAAAAATATTTAGAAAAGTAAGACTTTATCTCAATACTTAATTAAAAAAATTATTTTGTGTAGAAACAAGGTCTCACTATGTTGCCCAGACTGGTTTCAAACCCCTGGATTCAAGTGATCCTCCCACCTTAGCCTCCTAAAGTCCTGGGATAACGGACGCAAGCCATCGAGCCTACTCTCAATACTTGTTTAAACGTAACGTACTATTATTACATAAACTAAAAGTAGGAAGGTATGGGGAAATAGTAAAATGCTAAGGAAATCTGTAAGAACGGCCAACAATGAGCAGTACTATTCCACAATAAATTCTGCTACCTTTTCTGACACGGTCTGGATAAGTATTTCAACCTCTCAAATGTTCAAATGTTCATTTTAGTCATGAAAAACGGAATAAAATTGCCTACTTTTCTATTGGAGATGCTGAGAGACTGTCTTACAATTTTTCTAAAATGTTGTGATGAGTGTTATTTTAAATAGGATTTTAATTGATTAATTTTATATTTTTATTATTATTCCTCCAGGTTCATATGTGAAGAATCTTATTGAAATTGCGAAGGGAGAAATCCTTGTTGAAATCAGGGATAGAGGACCTTTTCAGTTGTGGAAGAATTATTTGACATGTTAGTCCCCAAAGAATAAAATGATTGTCATTTTTGTTTCTCCCAGTCTCTTGTTCTTTGGGGACTGTTTCTCTTTTAATTTATTGCTCTGTGTTCTAAAAAGTGAAGAGAGATTACAAACTGTGTTTTAAAAGTGTATTAAATATAACTTATGGTAAATTAGTAATACCTCTTGAAAAACCCTGCTATGAGCTCTCCCATGGTGCTTCCTCCGGAGGCAGATAACTCAATTGCGTTGATTTAAAGGTTCTGTCTAGTTCTTTTAAACATTCCTTTGATGTTGTATTGCTCAGCTTGTAATAGACTGTTATTGTCCTAGATTGAGTTTGCAGAGCGAAGGTAAATCTTTCGTGATGTGATTGTGCTACCGCAAACTCAATATTGTTCACAGGGCCTTTATAACTCTCGGTTACGCTGCAGCAGAACAGCACACATTTTCATTTTTACCTTTTTATATTTTTATTCTTTGTACTGAAGCTGAAAGTCGGTGTGCTAACATACACTCTACAGTGTTTGTTCTGTGGAGCAGCAACTCATAAGCAAAGAGCGTTGTCAGGCGGGAGCTTTTTTTCTTTTTCTGAAACCATCGATTTTATTGTTAATCTTTTTCGTTATATTCCATTAGATACTCTGTTATTGAAAAATCACCACTACTGGGAAAACTTCAGCTCAAATATCTACCCAAGTTCTAGTTTGAACTGTTTTCTAAGAGTACATAATGATACTATTAAAAGACAGTCTCCTGAGGAGCCCTGGCCTACCTTGAAACTCAGATAAATGTAATTACCCTTGGGGGTGGATCACAAGATGAGACCCAGGTGATCAGAAGTATTAACATAGATAATTAGCCTGTTTGATTGAAATGGAAACTTTCTTTATGTGATGACTTAGTAATTATTTGCTTCTTTTGTTAAATTTCTTGCAAAAAAATTCTAATATTTTTCATTGGAGCAGCATAGATTCATAGTTTAAAGCTGCTTGAAAAGCAAGATAGCACTAAAGCTATTTATACATTCATTTTACTTCTTGTCATCTGCCTTGTGATGATGATCATTTTTCTGTTCGTGGAGAGGAAATGATCACAATTTTGGAATGATTGTTAATGGATAAAAATTTTTGAAATAACAAATAATATCCACAAATATAAGGAGATTGTATGTTACAGGAGATTGGATTTTAAGTAACCACATGCATTGGGTATAAATATTGTTCTCAAAAGCTTCACATTCTTTCTACTAGAAAACATTTTCATTATTTTGCCCTCATCTAGTAGTAATAAACACAGTCAGCAGTCTTCAGTCCTCAGAGATTAATAGATGTTAGTTACACTGGTAAACGTCTATAGTATTCGCTTGCCTGATTATCTTTCTGTTTTCTCCTTGTCTTTTTTGTCTTCGCTCTTGATCTTTTGCAAATGGAAGTCTTAAAAGCTCTACAACAATTTATCAAGAAATCAAAGACATATATTTTATAGGAAAAATTTTCTAGGGTTTTATGTTGTTGTTGTTGGAGTCTCACTTTGTCACCTGGGCTGGAATGCAATGGCAGCTCATGATTACCATAGTCTCAACCTGCTGGGGTCAGGCAATCCTTCTGCCTCAGCCTTCCACTCCTCAGCCTTCCAAGTAGCTGGAACTATAGGTGCACACCACCATGCCTGGCTAATTTTTTGATTTATTGTAGAGATAAGGTCTCACCAAAGCTGGCGTTGAACCCCTGAGCTCAGACAATCCTTTTTTTTCTGTCTCCCAAAGTGTTGGGATTACCATCGTGCCTGGCCCTGATCTAATAATTATTTGCTCTCTCTGCTATTTGGTTTTTATCTTTTTTATCCCTGCCTTAGTTGTTTTTGTTTCTATTTATTTAAAAAACAAAGCACAGAACAGTATTATGAGAACTGAATGAAATACAAGTAAAGTTACTAGCATGTGCTGGTTCACAATAGTTGGAAGGCATTATTTTGTTGCATTTTATCCTGTGTTTTTGTTATTTTAAGCCACCTCCATCTTCTTTTACTCTTCCCTTCATTTTTGGAATAAGGATACATACATATGATAGAAAAGACATAACAACAGATAGAGAAAGGCAATATGATTAGCTGTTACTTGTATAAAGATAGGGAAAGATCTTGAGCAATGAACTTCACAGCCTGTATGTATACACAAAAAATGTAACATTTTTTTTAGATGAGGTCTTGCTCTGTTGCCCGGTGTACAGTGCTCTGTTATACAGTGGCACAATCACAGCTCACTGTAACTTCAAGCTCCTGGGCTGAAGTGATTCTTTTGCCTTAGCTTTCTGAGTAGTTGGGACTACTGGCACATGACACCATGCCTGACTAATTTTTATTTTTATTTTCTATAGAAACAGAGTCTCACTGTGTTGCCAAGGCTGGTCTTGAACTCCTAGTCTCAAGCAATCCTCCCACCTTGGCCTCTGAAAATGCTGGGATTATAGGTGTAAGCCGCCATGCCCAGTCCCAAAGTATAATTTAATGTATGGCTTTTATCTGTTAAGTCACTGAAAGTTAAACTTTCTATCCAAGTGGTGAAGAAAATAAAAGTGGGAAGGTCAAAGAGCAAAATCTCTTAAATGGATAATATGGATAATAGATTGAATTATAACTTAAAACTCTTTGGCCAATACCATTGTAAACGAATTTGCTTCAATCCTACCTCCTACGTAAACTTATGTTTGCAACTACTTAGCACCATTTCCCTTTTCTATCTTTACCTTTGTATGGGGGTGGCAGAATACTTGGTAACTACATTCCCAGAATCCCTGCCAACCATACTCTGGGTTAGATTCTGCTAGGAGATTCTTTCATATCAAGATCTGCAAGGTGAAAGGGAAGTGGAAGTCATGTTTTCTTTCTCCGACAGCAGCAGACAGATTTGGGTTTCCATGGCTATGAGGTTTTGCAGCAGGATCTGAGCCATTTTTCTAAGATTTACTTAACTTCTGATTGAAATATCTAGAACAGTATCTGCTTTCCTAGCTATTTTTCTTATTGATGAACCTTCTACTGACACACTTTGAAAAGGAAATAGCCATCAGGGTACTAATTAGTAAATTTCCTTGTGACTTGGGCATGGTCAAATACTTAAAACCAGAGGATTCACCAGTTAGAACATAATATGAATGAATATCTCCAGAATGGAAAATGTATATCTTCTCCCCCACCCTCCAAAATTGACAATCTTTTTCTTGAGAAGAAAGGAAAAGATATCAAAGGTTTTCATTAGATTACTTATAAGAAGAATATATATTTTTTATTTAAGAAACTACCTATAAGATAATGTTTTTAAAAAATCCTAGGCTATGTTTAACTCACAAAAATACTCATGATGAAAATATTTGAAAGGTACAATGAAAAACCATAAATATTTTCTACCCCAACCTAAATTCAACAGTTAGCAAAGTGTTCTGTATATCATAGGTATTTAGTAAATACCAATTTAGACAGGAAGAAAAAAGAAAAAGTGCCTTGCTTCTTTTCAGTGATATCTGGTGCGTGTGAGCAATATTTCTTATGTGAAATAATTTAAAAGGTATTTATTATTTGGTTCTGTGAAATATAATCAGTATACAGAGCACTATGAAAAATTTAGAATTAGCCTTGGGTTCTGCTCAGTAGGTAAAGAAAATTTCATATTAGGGTTTCCTTTGGCATTAGGTTAAAATGGCTACTACAAATGTATATTAATCAGCCTCAAATACAAGAAGTAAAATTGCTATGGCAAAGTTGGGGTTGTGTAGTGTGGAAGACTAGTATACTGAGGTCTGCTATTGTGAGTTTGAGGATTGGTAATACTCCCATGAGCCCATCCCTCAAAATTGCCCCCAGCCTACAAGACAGAGCTGTCTTGATTAGAAATCAAAGTAATTTTCTTTGGAAAAATGGTTATAGCCTATTTATTGCATGTCTTCTCTCTACTGTATTTCTACTGTGCTAGATTCTTGTTGCCTGCAGGATTTCTTGCATCAGACACTTTGACTCTCTCTTCTCTCATGTGAATGGATGCAGACTGAATTTGTGCAAGTTAAAGATCTTTTGTGAGAGGCTCCTTTGTCCTGGTTCGCATGCTCTGCCAGCCATTTCATCTTACATTTAAAACAATTTTTTTTCAAATTAAACTAAAAAAAAGTTAAGAAAACAGTATAATATAGAATAGTAAAGATGAGTTTTTAGAAAATGAACTAAGCTAATAATACATAATAAACTTAGATGGATGTATGGTGAAAAGCATTGGTAACTTGAGGTACTTTATGAATAGTTAAGGTAATCAGTTTCATTTTTTTTAGAGCAAATTGGCACTGGGCATAAAATCTTTTTCTTTCTCCTTCATTCATGCTACATCATATTGAAAACAGAGCACATAGAACTAAAAGCAGAAGAGTAAAATCTTGATTTACCTTAATCTAATTTCTAAGATATCTGGAAAATGCAATCGATTTAAAAAATCTTAGAGAATTTAAGTCTTGTTTTTTTTCCAATTTTCAGAAAATCACAAAGCATTTTTCATAATAAAATTTTATCTTAAAAGAAACATAAAATGTATATTAAATATGGAGAATTAATTAAAATAGTATGTTGCTTTAAATAGTACCCTGCTCTACCACATTCCTTTATTTTTTTATTTTTTATTTTTTTGAGTTGGAGTCTCACTCTGTCACCCAGGCTGGAGGGCAGTGGCACGCTCACAGCCACCACAGCCTTGACCTACGGGCTCAGGCAATCCTTCTGCCTCAGCCTTCCAAGTAGCTGGAACTACAGGTGCATGCCATCACACCTGGTTAATTTTTTTTTTTTTTTTGTGGAGACATGGTTTCACCAAGTTGCCCAGGCTGGTTTCAAACTCCTGGACTCAGGCAATCCTCTCGCCTCGGCCTCCCAAAGTGCTGGGATTATAGGCTTGAGCCACTGCATGCGGTCCTTCCACATCCTTTTATTAAAAAAACTCCCAAAGCAGTAACTTAAAAATCTACATTTAAATCTTTAGACTTGATTATAATTAAATCCTAAAAAAAAAAAAAACCATGGAAAATAAATAAAAGCATAATAGCACTTAAAAATAAAAAGCAAACACAAAAATTAGGAATAAATATAGGCTGCAAAAATCCTATGACAAAGATAAAATCCCAAAAGATAAGTAAAATTCAATCTCACTGTGTCTCTGAGAGCAAACAAACAATGAGGAGAAACCAGACAAATGGTTAGTTTCACAGGACAGAATAAAATACAAGAATCTAGGGAAGGTGAATTACTGCATTTCTACATTAATGTCATATGTAATTTTATGATGTGCAAATCTCTGTGTTATGAACTTTAAGGAAACCTCAAATGAATTGAAAAAAAATTATGGTTAGGAAGTTTAGAGTTTAATTTCAAATAAAAATTCAAATGTGATTTAAGTAATAAAATCAAGCATATTTTTTAAAATGATAAAATTTGTCCTAAAATGAAAAATAATGAAGAAAATTTTTAATTCTTTAGAAATTTTGAATTACATTGGTAACTACATATGTTTCAATTATAAGCAAACATAAGCCTTGGCAACAACATCCATTCATCTATGTCAATTCAACTCAAATCAAATCATTCATTCATTGACTTGGTCAATTAATCACTTAGTTATGCAAGAAATACATGTTGGATATTTACTATGTACCAGGTACCTTCTAAAGGAATGAGCAAAGGGATGAGCAAAGTAGACATTAACATTTACAGTCTAGTGGTAGAGAGAAGATAGTAACCAAATAATTTTACAGATAAACATATACTTTCAAAATTTGATGGCAGAGTGAGAAGCATCGATGCTGTGAAGTATATGACAAGAGGATGTGAGGTATTTAGGCCTGTATAAGGCTCCAGGAGAACTTGTTATCTGAGCAGATGTTTGAAGAGTATGTAGAAGAAAACGTCAAGGAGAAGGTCATGGATGATGAAGATGTTGAGGAAAAAAGAGGCCCAGGTATTGAATTTACCTTGTATATTGGAAAGGATTGGCGTGAGGAAGACCATAGCCAGATACTGAAGTCTTCAGTGGATGAGGCAAAATGTTCAGAAGACAGACTGGCTGGAGAGCATGAGCCTTAAAGCTGCTGGGTTTCATTTGCTTTGGTTAGTTTATGAGTTTTATGTAGTTCTTGAAAAGAAAATGGAGTCATGGCCCTAAAAGTTGTATCAGAGGAGTAGGGAGCAGAGTCCTGATTGTGAGGTATGAAGGATGTAAAAGGTTAAAAAGCTAGAACCAGACAAATGGTTAGGACAACCAGAGCTGTGGTGACCATGAGAATGTGTCTTGCAGATCTCCAGCTACAGGAAGATTAATTAACCAAGGATCCCAACTGCTGAGCTCCAGCACCAAGGCCATGCTTCCCACAGGCTGCCCTCAGCACTGATGGAGTGTGGCAGGAATACTCAGGCAAGACAACTCTAGGGAGATATGGGCCTACCCCAAGACCAATTTGGGCTTGAGGACACCCTCACGGCTCTCCTAGCCTTTTCTGGTTACCTCTTCCTTTTCTCTCATATAGGCTATATTAGTCTGTTTTCTGTTTCTGGGTAATTTAGAAAGAAAAGAAGTTTATTTAGCCCATGGTTCTGAATGTTGGGAAGTTCAAGATTGGGTGGCATCTAGTGAGGGTCTCGTGCTGCTTCCATAGCATGGCAGGAAAAAAATGAAAGTAGAAGTGGGTACACACAAAAGTGACAAAACTTGAGACATTTTATAAATTTTGCTTTATAACAACCCATGGGAACTAACAATCTCTCAAGAAAGACATTAATCCATCTCAACATCCTAATCACCTCTTAAAGGCACCACCTCTCAACATTGCCCCATATGGAACCAAGTCTCAAATTGAGTTTTGGTGGGGACACACCATATTCAAACCATGATGCAAGATTTATCCCTAAGAAAATTCTTGTTTTAAGATCCCATTTTAAATTCTATTTCTGGAAAATGAAATAAAAGAACACAAGAATGGATTCCAGGGGGAAGTTTTTCAGTTCAGGTGAAGTACAGAAAATGCACAGACCTGAAGACTAAAGAGGGTTTGTTGATTTAGCCTAACAATTCTTTTTTTTTAAGTTTTATTTTTTAATTTTTTGAAGTTCTTTTTTTTAATCTTAAAGATGTATGGCACAATGCAGGATTAGGTACGTAGGTGATCATTGTACAGGTAAAGTTTGAGTGTCCCCTTGAACCCCACTTCACCAGGTTTGAGATCAGGTACGCTTATTGATGCTATGTGCTCCACCCCACCCCCTGGCAGTGTCCTGCTACTGCCAACCCCTTTCTTATAGTATTATGATAAATGTTCAGGGTGCGCTTATGAGTGAGAACATATGGTATTCAGATCTTTGTTTCTGTGATAGATCACTGAGTATTATAGACTCTAAATCCATCCAAGTTTCTGCGAAGCCCATTTGTTTGTCCTTCTTTATGGCTGTATAATATTCCATTATGTTTACGTACCACATTTTAAAAAATCCAATCTACTTTCAAAGGGCAGCACGGTTGACTCCATGTTTTTGCTATTGTGAATAATGCTGCAATAAACATGTGTGTGTAGCCTAACAATTATTATTATTAATTTATTTATTTTTTGAATTGGAGTCTCACTCTGTTGCCCAGGTTGCAGTGCAGTGGCATGCATGCTCAAGGCCACTGCAGTCTCTACCTGCTGGGTTCAGGCTATCCTTCCATGTCAGCCTTCCAAGTAGCTGGACCTACAGGCACATGCCACCATGCCCAGCTAATTAAAAAAAAAAAAATTATTGAAAAGATGAGGTCTTGCCAAGTTGCACAGGCTGATCTTGAACCCTGGGCTCAGGCAATCCTCTCACCTTGGCCTCCCAAAGTGCTGGAATTACAGACTTGAGCCACTGTGCCCAGCTGCCTAAAAATTCTTAAAGGCAGAGAGGGTAAGGTTGAAACGGATACATTTTCTGAAAATGGCATTTAAAAAAATAGTTTATTTACATGTTGACGATTATGAAGGCTGTAGCTTCTTTTTATTTTTTCCCTCACTGACAAGTGGAAAAGATCCTCCCACTCTTCACCAGGCTCCACTCCTAAATTCATTTTTCCCTTTGCTTTATGTATAGCAGAGATTCATCTTACCACCACCACCACCATCACCACCACCTTTTCTGTTGTTCTGCTCAAATTCTGCTCAAGTTCATTAATGTGTGAATTCAGGACCATGAGTAGGGTGAAGCAAATAAGGCAGTTGGAGCGCAGAACTTAAGGAGGCAACATCTCATGAGTGCTGTTGCTGCATTTGCGGGACCCTGAGAATGTCTCTTTTATTTTTTAATTAAGAAACATAGATTTATTTATTTATTCATTTATTTATTGGGTTGGAGTCACCCTGTCATCCAGGCTGGAGTGCATTGGCACGCTCACTGCCACCGCAGCCTTGACCGGCTGGGCTCAGGCAATCCTTCCATCTCAGCCTTCCAAGTAGCTGGAACTACAGACATGTGCCATCATGCAAGGCTAATTTTTTGATTCATTGTGGAGATGAGGTCTTGCCAAGTTGTCCAGGCTGGTTTCGAACCTGTGGGCTCAGGCAATCCTCTCACCTCAGTCTCCCAAATTGCTGGGATTATAGGCATGAGCCACTGCACCCAGCCAAGAAATGTAGATTTATTTAAGGAAAGATATGTTGTGAAGGGCACAGCAGACAGGACAATCTAAGAGAGTCTGTTGTCTGCTGCTGAGTGTCTTTTTAAATATGGTGCTGAAGAACATTCACCTCACTCTAGTCCTGCCCTGTGTGAGCTTTCCAAGGTCTAAGAGGAGGGCACAGTCCAAATAATTAAGCCCAATTCAAAACTTTTGCTCTCTGTTCAGCACTAGCTTTCTTCATCCACCAATAATTTTATATAAATGAATTTCAGTGATTACGTAAAAAAGACTCCAAGGTATTTTTGTGGAGGTGAGCAGGGAAATTGGACATAATTCTTTATTTTTTTCCTACTTTATTATTATTGTTTTTTAGTTGGAGTCTCACTCTGTTGCCCAGAGTGTAGTGGCACGATTGGCCTCCTGAGCTCAGGCAAGCCTTTCACCTCAGTCTATGGAGTAGCTGGGACTACAAGCATGTACCACCATGCCTGGCTAATTTTTTTGTTTTTTTGCCAAGGGAGAGCACGAACGCAGTCCCCCACTACCACAAATTATGCAGTTTGTGTGGGGAAATCGCAGAGAATTCAGCACATCTGGAGTACAATGGATAACCTCGCATTGGGAAAACCACCTTTGTGATTGTGTTATCTCCCCTGCCAGGTAAGTATGATTTTTTTTTTTATAACGATGAGGTCTAGCTATGTTGCCTAGGCTGGTCTTTAAAGTTATCAAGCGTTGCTCTGTTGGGTAATATAAATATAAGCGGTGTGTACTGATTTGAAATTGTTTGGAAAATACCAGTTTTAATATTTGATATATTTTTCGACAGCTGAGAGGGCAATATTTAATGTCTTTTTTGACGGCTAAGAGGGCATATTGAGGAGTAAGGAGAAAGTTAACCGGGTAATGAGATAATGATAACAATGAGGGAAAATCCAATTAAGTATGAGTATTTTTTAACAGGATTAAAACATTTTAATGAGAAAAATCCAACTAAGTATAAGAATTTTTAAAAACAGGATTAAAACATTTAAATTCACTCTCAAATTGGTAGAAACTTCCCATCTGAAGTATTCTAATTTGAATCAGCATCTTTTGCTTATTTGCAGCATTTTGAATTAACAACAGTTGGGATAAATCAGAATAAGAATAATTCAGTTTCATTTGATTGCCCAGCACTTCTGTAGAACCAACTTCTGCATTATGGAGTTCATAAGGACATTCTTAGATGTCATAGTCAGTCTGGGCTGCTGTAACAGATACCATATACTTGGTGGCAAACAAACATTTACTTCTCACAGTACTGAAGGTTGGGGAGTTCAAGACTTTTATTTTTTTATTTTTTATTTTTTGAGCTGGAGTCTCACTCCGTTGCTCAGGCTGAGGTGCAGTGGCACACTCACGGCCACCCCAGTGTTGACCTGCTGGGCTCTGGCGATCCTTTCGCCAAGTAGCTGTAACTACAGGCGCGTGCTGCTGCACCCAGTTAATTACTTTATTTTATTCATTGTAGAGATGAGGTCTTTTCAAGTTGCCTGGGCTGGTCTCGAACCCGGGGGCTCAGGCAATCCACTCGCCTTGGCCTCCCAAAGTGCTGGGATTACAGGCTGAGCCACTGAGCCTGGCAAGACTTTTATTTTGAGGAGACTAGTAGAAGAACACTTGGTGATCTTCTATTCTAAGAATCAATACCCCATCTAGTGAAACATTAGACATAGGAGGCTTCCATGACTTTTTCTGTAGAGTTCCAATGTCAATAACAAGATCCATTAGGTGAACAGCAAGAAGAAAGCATAGAGAAACATCAACAGCCATCATTCAAACCAAGTCATTTATGGTTCTTTTATACAACACACCTGCTATACCAGATGAAATTCTGCAGCTCAGCAAAGTGCCCGGATTTGCATGGACTTTCAGTGACCTATGTGTAAGCAGACAGCAAGCATACACCTGCCTGAAGGGATGGGCCCTCCGTTTATATGTCATTGCTCAATGAAGGGAAATATAATAAAGGAAGACAACATGGATTCAAATTACAGACATTAAAAAGCAAGTAGAAATTGTGAATAATCAGATGAAGTGATAGTGTGATATTGAAAGGATAAGAATGGACCAAAAGTCAAGTAAGTTGATTTACATCCGGGAAATTCCTTGTGAGTTCTGAATATTTTTTTTCATGGTGTTGAAAAAAATAAAAACCACACAGCAAAGTAAGATATTTTCTTGATCAGGTCTTATAAAATAATAAACTGAGTTTGTTGGAGAAAGTCTGAGGTCAAGAGACCCTGAATGCACAGCTGATCATAGGTCTAAGGCTCCATATTCACAGATGCACAGATGCTGAACCCTGGCAGTTGGAGAGCTTCTGATATGTCTATGACAACACCCTTTTTTACCCCAGAGGGCATCTTCAAACCTTGTTTAGAAATATTAAGGTGATAGTTACATCTTTTCAGTATACTCATGTACTGGCAATTTTAGAAAGGAATTTAATATTTCCTTGAAACATAATCAGTATTTCTATGTAATAGGAATATAAGCAGGAACCATTACATTGAAAGGTGGGAAAACCAGATGGAGAGTCAGGAAACTTGGGTCTTGGTCTCCACTGTGTTTAAAAACCAGCAATGCGCTGCTACGGGAACACTACAACATCTCTAGGCGTTTGTCCTCATTTGTAAAATGAAGGTTTTATTTGTCTTATTTTTCTGAAAGACAGAGTCTCACTATGTGGCCCAGGGTGGTATCAGAGTCCTGGCCTCAAGTGATCCTCCTGTCTCGGCCTCCCAAAGTGCTGGGATTACACATGTGAGCCACTGGTCCCAGCCCAAATAAAAGTTTTAGACTTGATTGTTGAAGTCCATTTCAGCTCTAAAATGTTATAATGTATGACATATGCTCTTTCTTCTGAGGAAGCATTTCACATAAATGTTAATTCATGGCCATGTTGCCATGTGTTCTCCCCTGTTGAGAAGAGTTTCAGACTAAAATCAATATATAATGCTGTCCAGTTTTGACACATTCCAAGGAGAAAATAAAAATGATTTTGAAGAAAAAACATCATACTACCTTATACAGACAGTATTCATATAAAGACAGTAATTCATATAGCTATACCAAGATAAAAACTAGAATCAGTGTGGTTAACTAGTATAGAACAGATTACACCTGTGATTGCTATGGATAAAGTCATCTATGAGGAAGATCTTCTTGTTTATCTTTTTAAAAATTCCCTTTCTAAAACGTTTTTCCTAATGGTAAGTTCTATTAAGGCTGTGATCCATCACAGTTAAGGTATCATTACTGAGCCTAGTCAGGAATCAAATCTTAGTTACAGGAAACTGACTCCTCACGCATTTGTGTTTTGAAGTCTGTGACTCAGGCTTTCTTTTCTTTCTCTTTCTCCAGATAGGAAGTGATTTCTCTTTCATGATCTTGGTTGGTCATTCTGTGTTTGGAACCCCCGTCATCCATTTTCTTTCTGTTTTCGCTCTGTTCTGTGCCCTAAGCCTGTGGAACCGACAGTGCTGATGGTGCTGATTCTCAAAGACAGCATCACTCAGTTTGTCTTCTGGCTTTTGGTAAGGTTTGGCTCTGGGAGGCATGGCGGGAAATAAGCAGACAGGAGGAGCAAGAAATCAGAGTATTTCTTCCTTGTTCCCTCTGGCTTCAGCTGTGTGACTCTGCTTTCTCTCATGGCGGATCTCTCACTTGGTCTGGAACTGCTTCCTCTCCTTGCTCGGTAGCCTTAGGCGGGTAGTCATGTATTCCTGCTCTTATTAAATCCTGATTGACTCATCTCTTACTGGTTCCTTTAGTCTTGCCTGTACTGCTGAAAACAGAACCTTCATTCCATTCTCTTCAGGATCCCAGAGGAAGTTAGCTGCTTGGGGAGACCTTGACCAATACATCATCCTTCAAGAGTTTCTAAAGTCTGTCTATTAGAGATTTAGCAGAAGTGTGACATTTGTTCCCCCAAAAGGTGTATTTTGATTTTAAAATGAGGTCTTTAACTTTTAATAGCTCCCATTAATTTTTAAAAATAAAAATATCACATAAAAGGAAACAGACTTTTTTGTAGTGGTAGTAAGCTTTATATTTATTTTTGTCATTAACTAGGACAACATATTCACGGCCAGTACTAAAGAACTGATCATGGAAAAGTTTCCATTATGACTTTTCCTTCTCTTATGCCTTCCTTCCCACCGTACGAAAAAAATAAATCAATCCCTTCTCCACTCTCTTCCCTCAAAAGGAAAAGGAAAAAGAAACAAACCCAAATCTTTTTGGATACATTAATCCTTATCAGTGCCACTTTATACACAAGACAGTAACAATTTCTGTTTTGTGATTTTTTTTTCGGACTCCTTAACATTTATGTGGCAATCGCTGATATAAGATTAACTTTCCAGTGTTTCCACACAGCACATCATAAGGCATCCACAAAAGACTAAAGATACTAGAATAGGCCAACTGATAACTGAGCTTTGATATATTGAGCTGCCATCATCTCTCTTTTCACTTAACGAATTCTTTGAAAGGAAGTTGGAAATAAAAGGCAAGGAGCAAAATGCCCAGTTGCCCAACAGAGATTTCTTTAGACTAAAGATCACCTAACACATTTGTTTCTCCTTTCTTTTTTCTTGTTAACTATGTCTGATCCTGTCGTACAGGTGCTGGTTAATGCATTTTCCCTGTGCTGCTCCTCCTTTTTCTTCCACCATTAACTCTTCCGGGATTCCCAATATTTTGGAAAAGATTTTTATCAAAGAACGGCATCCTTCGGTTGAATTTTATAATCTCTAATTATAGAACCAAACTTAAAGCAAAACTAATGATCATTCAATTTGGTAAATTCTTTATTAAAGGTATAGCATTGTGGCGGTTGGGATAGACACTTATATATAACAGGAAAGCTTTCATTTTGTTGGACACATTTTGGTCATGTGCACACACTCAAAACAGAGGAACTTGCTACAGGGATAACAGTGCATCTCAAAAATCAATGAACTCAGTGCCCGTGTATCTGAGTTTTTTTTTTTTCTCCCCCATTCTACGCCTTTTTCTTTCTCCTTTTTTAAAGGGTTAAACTGGGTGGTTTTCAGTTTTACAAGAGAACTATTAGTGAAAAACAATCTGATACATTCAACTTACTAAGGCCCTACTCTTTCCCTCTAATCTTTCAGCAGGACCCAGGGGAGGCTAAAGTTTAGATCAGTCTATTCTCCACAAGAACTTTGATTCACTATTAAATTCCGTCTAATGAAGATGACTTTGCCATCCCACAGCCATCAGCAGGCTATGTGTGGGACAATGCAAAACCCACCTTGTATAGAGGGACATTGTTCTTTCTTCTTAGTTACCCCAGTTGAATAGAATCTCATGGAAATTCACATGCACAAGAGACCTGTGAAATCAGTAACAGTACTAATCTCTAGGGTACCATGGTGAGTCAAGTTAAGGAAATCACTATTTTGCTTAAGTACACACTTGCTCATGTCTTACAGCATGTCATGTTTATGATAAGAGTAAACATCTGACACACACATATTCACACACACACAGAGATTTTTCTTAACGGTAAGAGTAAAGTTACCATATAAAATATAAGTAACTAGCTGAGGAATATTTGCTAATTACATCTTGCCTTGCGATAAAAAATGAGAAAGAATAATGTACAAGCCTGAGATTTCTGGAGCTTACTTTAATGCATAAAGAGTTTCTGATATTTTAGCCATACATACTAAAAATCACCAATTATGAAATCAAATTTGATTCTAAACTCAGGTTATTATATTGAATAAAATCCCATAATTTCAACTTTTCATTTCTATTTAATTATTTACTTCATACAACATGTTAAACTAATGCAGCCTTATAAATAACACTTTTTCTGTGGTCAATAATGATTCAAGATAGTACCGGAGACAAAAATTTGTGTTTTTATTTTTTATTTTTGAGTTGGAGTTTCACTCTGTCTTCCAGGCTAGAGTGCAGTGGCACACTCATGGCCACCCCAGTGTCGACCTGCTGGGCTCAGCCTTCTGAGTAGCTGGAACTACAGGCGTGCGCTACCATGCCTGACTCATTTTTGATTTATTGTAGAAATGACGTCTCACCAAGTTGCCTGGGATGATCTCGAACCTGCGGGTTCATGCAATCCACTCACCTTGGCCTGCCAAAGTGCTGGGATTACAGACTGAGCCACCAAGCCCGGCCAAAAATTTGTGTTTTTAAAAGGCAGTACAGCATAGTTATGTAACTTCAACAAATTATTTAACCTCTCAGGGCCTCAGTTTACTCAATTTTTTTGTTTTTGAGTCGGGGTCTCACTCCGTCGCCCAGGCTGGAGAGCAGTGGCACACAGGCTTGAGTCACAGATGAGAATTAATCATCGGTAAAACTACTGCTTAAATTGTAGTATTGATGCGAAGATTTCTGAGATAATACATATAAAGCACTTAGAGGGTAATTAAAACATTAAGTAATAAATGTGTTACTGTTGTTAATATTTTATTCATCAGACACCTTCCCCACTTTGTGATTAGAATGAATGTTTTGTTGGTTAGTAAAACATTCACCTGTCTAATGTGGAAAAATAATTTAATGTATTATAAATAAGATAATGGTTTTAAAATATAACATAACTCATATCTATTATTTAACATGAAGCAAAATGTCATTTTTTTGCCCTATGCAGTTGGTCAGAAAAACAGGTAATTCCACTGTAGTTGTGATGAAGTAGTTCTATCAGACTAACCCTCCCACTGAGAGTAGCTATAAACTATTAAAAGATTTAAAGAGACATGCTAGGGGCATGGTAGGGTAAATAAAAGCAGACAAAATCTGAAGAGAATTTTATTTTTAGGAGAAAGGAACAGCACTATGAATTTCTAGGCTTTTTTTTTTTTGCCTAAGAGCAGCCTACTCAGCGACGCAAGTAGCAGCTAAAATTTGGGTGAAAATCGGTACTCTTAATGGCCTAATGACTCAGAGGACAGAGTTTGAGGCTACCACTGCAGCTGGGAAGTAGGGGAATATAATGGGTGAATAGTGTCCACCAAAAATTTATGTCCACTCAGAATCTGTGAATGCAAACTTATTTGGAAATCGAATCTTTGCAGATGTAGTAAACTCAAGATGAAGTCACGCTAGATTTGGATTGGCCTAATCCAATGACTGATATTCTGATTAAAATAGAGAAATGTGGACACAGACACAAAGAAGGAAGGTGTCTACGTGAGGATAGGGGCAGAGATCAGAGTGCGCAACCATAAACCAAGGAATGCCAAATATTGTTGTCGATCACCAGAAGCTGGTAGACAGGCATAGAACAGACTCTTCCTCAGAGCCTCCAGAAGAAACCAACCTTGCCAATGCCTTAATTTTGGTCTTATAGCCTCCAGAACTGTGAGAGAATAAATTTGTTGCTTTATGTCACCCAGTTTGTGACACTTTGTTATGGCAGCCGTAGGAAACCAACACAGGAAAGGAGAAAATCAACAGAGGGACACCCCCAAATTCTGGTATAAAATATGCTACTATCTCTGACTGACCCGTGAATTGCACATGCATAAAGTAGCTAGCGCTAAAGTAATTGAGCAGGATTTTAGCTGTATTACTTCACAAAGTACATAGAATTAGGAGTTTGAGTTCAGGCAAATTATCTGCCTGCTAAAACAGCAACAACATAAACAACAAACACCTTTCAAACGCTCCACAATATTCTTTGGAGGAATGTGAGAGAATCCAGAGAGTCTTTACATTATTTCACTGAAAATGTGTAACAGTATATTGAATATATCACTCACAAGATGCAATTGCAAATTACTAAACACGTGAAACAAGAAAATGCATTCCCTATTCAGGAGAAAATTTATTTATTATTATTTTTTAAAAAAATTTATTTTTGGCTGGGTTCGGATGCTCAGCCTGTAATCCCAGCACTTTGGGAGGCCGAGGCAAGTGGATTACCTGAGCCAGCAGGTTCGAGACAAGCCCCGGCAACTTGGCGAGACCTTGTCTCTACAATAAATTTAAAAAAAATTTTTATTTTAAAGATGTGGGGTACAATTCAGGGTTAGGTATACAAATGTTCATTATACAGGTACCTTGTTGATGAGGTGTGCCCCCTCTCCCCTGTCAGTTTTCCACTACTGCCAATCCTACCCTCCGCCCCACCCCCGGCAGTTCAGGAGAAAATTTAATAAAGTTTGACTCTTAGGTGACTCAGATGTTGGAATTATCAGGTGAAGATTTTAAAGCAGGTGCTATAACTATGTTCAAGGAGGTAAAGAAAAATATGCCCAAAATGAGCTAACAGATTAAAAATCTCAGTCAAGAAATATAACTATGAAAAAGAACCAGCTGAAAATTATAAAACCAAGATATAAAATATCTGAAAAAATACTGGAAGTTTAACAGAAGAATGGAGATGATAAGTCATCATTGAACTTGAAAGTAGACCAATAGAAATTATTCAACCTGAAGATCAGAAATAATAAAGATATTTTTAAAAAGCCTCAGTATCTGTGGGGCAATATCTAAAAGTCTAACAAATAGTTAATTGGAGTGGAAAATATATTACAAATAATGACTCAAAAAATCTTGATTTATAGCTTCGAAAATTTCATTGCTAAAAAAAAAAAAAATAAAACTACACCTAGGTACATCACATTTGAACTGCTAACTAAAAGTAAAGAGAAAATTTTGCCAGAGAAAGGCATACTATAGACAGGGGACCCAGAATACAAATGACATCATAGAAACAGTGGTGTTCAGAAAACACCATGGATGGAACATCTTTAAGACACTGAAAGGAAACTGTCAGGCCAGACTTCCATATCCAGTGAAAAATACCAGGTAAAATCTTCCAAAATTTGGAAGGTAAGTATCATACTTCTAAGTTACCATGTGTGAAAGCAGAACTCACTGGTGAATTTAGATAATATATATATATATATATTTTTGAGTTGGAGTCTCACTCTGTCGCCCAGACTGGAGTGCAGCGGCCGCTCCTGGCCACTGCAGCCTCGACCTGCTGGGCTCCGGCGATCCTTCCGCCTTAGCCTTCCAAGTAGCTGGAACGACAGGCGCGTGCTACCACGCCCGGGTAATTTTTTGATTTATTGTAGAGATGAGGTCTCACCAAGTTGCCCAGGTGGGTCTCGAACCCGCGGGCTCAGGCAATCCACTCACCTCAGCCTCCCAAGGCATGGGATTACAGGCTGAGCCACC
>CAUYQG010214188.1:0-20143 GCA_963574415.1 Tarsius wallacei | reverse complement strand
GGAAAGAGGCCGCCAGAGGCCGCCAGGAGGGCCAAGGTCAAGGAGTGGCAGACAAGCGGGATCTGGCAAGGGCGCCCACTTACTGTGTCCTCACACAGGAAGAAGCAAGGGTGCACTCTCGGTCTCTTTTAAAGGGACACTGACTCCTTCGTGAGGGCCCACCCTCCCAAGGGCCCCACTTCCTAACACCACCCCCTGGGGGTCAGGGCTCCACCATATGAATTTTGGAGGGACACAGTTGTTCCGTCTGTACCAACATACACACATATATAACCAAAATCAACATTTAAATTCTCACAAGGAGCCATGCACACTTCTTAACAGCCCCCTGGATGAGCCATACCTGACATGCCCCAGTCGAAGGGCGTCACTGCTTTCCCGTAACTCCCGTATGTTTTGAAGAATTTTTTGCAGATGATTTGGCATATGATGTCAATGTTTCAGAAGGCCAATAGCGAAAGTGGTCAACACATAACCGAATGAAAACTGCTTTACAGAAGAAGAAAGAAAAGTCAAACACGTTGCTTTGCATAAGACCCCAGACATAGTTGTGTTCTCTCAGAGCAAAACAAAAGGACTTTTGATTGAACAGGTAGAAACTCGTGCTAGGTTTTGAGTCTGTACTTGAAAACCGGTGCAGCAGGCTGGTCTGTAACTATTCACAGTGACATCTGACTGAGAGGTGGTCTAATGCTGGCATCTCATTTAATGGCTTCTCCTTCTTGCGGTTTCTCAGGCAGAGCGTAAAGCCATCCCAAGGGTCTCTGCTACACTCCTCCTCCAATTCATGACACTCCTGTCAGTCTTCTCTCAGGATGTGCCCCACTGGACATGTCGCTCTTTGGACATGTTTGATGGCAGCAAGCAGCAGCTGCCAGCTCCCTCTGGTGCTTTCCCCCAAGCCCTCCGTGCTCCTCCCTTTGGGATCAGTTAGAATGTCCTTGACTCTGCGAGGCAAAGGCCTTGACTTGGCTTAAGGAGACACTGCTGGTTCATGTGACTGAGAAGCCAAGGGCTGGGTCTGACCAGAGCTCACAAGACATCAAGCCCCCCCCCAAAAAAAGACATCAAGCCCCATTTCCCCCCGTCTCTCGGCCCCCGTCTCCATCATGCTGGGTCTCTCCCCAGGACCTTCCCTCATAGTGACAAAGTGGCTGCCAGTAACACTAGGTTTTCATCCCCCAAAGCTCCTGCTGCCAGCAGAACAGAGCCCCTGTGTCTTGGCTGTGGTTGGGTGGCATCAATTCCCAGGGTGGCTACTGAGGCCAGGGTCACGTGAACATGGCTCAGATTTCAGCCATGAGCACCCCCTTAGAGGGAGGGGGCAGAGAACAAACCCTGCTCAAGCCCTGAGGACTGAGCCGGGGAAGGCGGCTCTGCAGGAGGAAACCAGGACCGGTTACCAGAGGCGACGTGGAAGGGGCTGCCCAGCCGCAGGGGCCGCCACGCCCACAGCACTGCCCACCTCACAGGCAGCCCCACACTCCCCACACAAGAAGCCGGAGGCTCTGAGCCCCGGATGCCTGCTCAGGGTAGAACTGGAGACTGTCCCAAAACAGAACGGCTTCTCCTGAGATGCAGAGTTTGTCCGGGTGCCCACCACTAGCCTTGAAGCCCGCTTTCTAGCAAAGGTGCCTGCAGGTTTAGCCTTTGAAAAGGATGTCTCCTGGTCAACAGGGACAAACACAGGGACCACGACAAGGGGCTAAAGCATTTACCCCAGACCACCCTGTCCATCTGTCCGTCAGGAAAATGATTTTCTTGGACTCAGAGTCTAAAATGATCATTTCTTACTCACTAGGGCTCTAAAATGTCTACCTTAAGACTGCAATAACTTCTGTTTTCAAAGAGATGTCGGAGAGTGGGCCGTGTGCTTCTCAACATGACTCCGTGTGGCTGGCAAGGAGAAAGACGTGTGCAAGCAGGTCCCAGGAGGGCGGGGCCCGAGCCATCACATTAGCACAAGGATCCCCTCTTTCCCCTGCCCCCTTCCCCACTTCATACCTCCCTCCCTCCCCTTTCTTTCTTTCTTGGAGTGCTTGATTTTACAGTCATTATCTCCAAATTAGGAATTTTCATCAGTAATTCTATAAACTCGGTATGAGGATTAAATGATCTGTTCAATGGAAAATACCGCAGTCGGTGCCTGACACATAGGGTCCACTAAACGGAAGAGTTTAAAAAGTCAGCACATGGTGAGAATAGATGTGTTCATGTGTAAATGTCTCTGCCCCAGAGGCGCCCTGACCTCCCCAAATTAATTAAAAATGACATGCTCGCCAGACACTTGGGGATGAAAATTGGAGAACAGGACAAGAGAACCAGCATCAGAAAGGTGGGCCCAAACAGACGGAGCCCACCCAGGGAAGCTGTCGACCCACTCATGAGCAGGGAGTCCCCCATGAAGGATGTGGACCACACGGGAGAGGGGAGACACCAGAAAGGATGTGGACCCACACAGGGAGGGAGTCGTCACCCAGGGAGGATGTGGACACATGGGAGCGGGAGTGAGTTTGGCCCATCCAGGGGTGGGCTGGTGAGGGAATCACTGGGTTGTAGGGGCGGGGAGGAAGGAGGTCATGGGCTGTGATATGGATATACACTGGGTTCCCCAAGATGCCAGCACATGTCAGAATGGCCACTGGACGGAGCTTCTGCATGAGACTCTGTTCTGAGACTGGGACACATGGGGCCTGGCACCTATCAGGGCACACTGCTGCTCCTTCTGGAGGTCAAGGAGCAGAGGCAATGCAGGGTCCCTCAGGTGAGAGGTCTGGAAAGTGAGAATCATGGGAGACAGTCTTGAAAGTCAGACCCCCGCAAAGCAAGAGGTTGGCTGTTGCCTCCAGATTAGAGTCGTGTCCTCTCCTACCCTAAGGGGTCACACCCTTTCTCTCCAAATGCTCTTTCTGAGCTCCCTGAGAGAGCTGACCCAACTTTGTGGCATCGTCAACAGTAGGCATGTTCTGGTGGCACTGCTGTCCCGGCCAGGCCATAGAAGGCTTCTTTTGAGATGGTCATCTAGTCTGTAGCAGGGGCCGTGACGTGCCACCCAGATGCCTCCTCAGGCCTGAGGCTCATTTCCAGGGCTGTGGGGTGCTGGGGGTCGGTCACCGCAGCTGAGTCTCTCCAGGAACTGTCGTCAACCTCCAACAGCCAGGGCCCTCAAGGCCAGGCCCTTCCCAGGGTCCAGGCCCCACCGCCCAATTCACGGTCACTCTGAAGGGCCATCCCTGCTCCAGACTCCCGATGGGTTAGCTGAGGTCTACGCTGTGATCGCGCTACAGCATGGCTTCTCCTCCCTGCATGAGTTCATCCCCAAACATGCCAGTGACCTTGCTTCACGCCAGTGTCACCTCCAAGTCTGCTTCTTCGGGAACCCAGTCTACAACCATGCCCAGGCTGGTGAGCCGGGAGGGAGTCATGGGGTGGAGTTGCCAGATTGTCACTAAAAACACAGGATGTCCAATTACATGTGACTTGCAGAGCCACAACAAATGTGTCTTAGCAATTTAGACAAGGCCAGGCATGGTGGCTCACGTCTGTAATCCCAGCACTTTGGGAGGCCGAGGTGAGAGGATTGCTTGAGCCAACGAGTTCAAGACCTGCCTGGGCAACTTGGTGAGACCTTATCTCTGCAATAAATCAAGAAAAAAGAGCAGGGCGTGATGGTGCATGCCTGCAGTTCTAGCCACTTGGGAGGCTGAGGCGGAAGGATTGCCTGAGCCCAGGAGATCAAGGCTGCAATGAGTTATGACTGCACCACTGAACTCCAGCCTGGAAGACAGAGCAAAACTCTGACTCTAAAAAAAAGATGACTAATATCTTACTATAAATGTGCATGCAATATCTGGGAATATTTATACTTAACAGTCTTTGTTGTTGATGTGAAGTTCAAGTCCAGCTGGACATCATGTGTTTTCTCCGGCAGCCCTAGAAGGATTGTGGTGTCAAGAATACGGGATCAATGTCTATGGCCACGACTGACATCGCAACATCTCAGATTCTCATCATGCACGTGGGTCGACTTGGGTTTCCCTTAGGAGAAATATGACAACTCACACTTCTCACATAAGAAAAAGTAATTACTGCCATATCCCAAGGGCTAACTCTATTCCAGACCACGTGCTCATCATGTAAAGCTTTAACACCCCCCACATTAGCCCATTCAACCTTCACAGCATTTTGAGGTACGCCTGGCAGTTAGCATCGAGTCCAACAGGAGTGACAGAAAACCCAACTAGCAGTGACTTAAAGAAAATATAGAAGTCCTGAGGTGAGCAATGCACAGCTGGGATCAGGGCCCAGCCCTGCTCCTGTCAACCACACATGCCCCCCCCACCGCCCCCACGCTCTCAAGGCCACCCCCATGGTCCAAGATGGCTGCTGGAGGTGCAATTACAGCCCACAAGAAGGAAGCTGCAACAAAGAAGGGCACCTCCCCCTTTAAGTTCACTTTCTAGAAATTACAAGCATCCATCAATCTATGTCCCTTTTAACAGAACTCAGCCATGTGATCTGGGTGCAGGAAGTGGTCAAATGTGACTTTTATTCCAGGCCGTCCAAAGGTCCAGACAAGAGTCAGAGTTTTCTTGCTAAGGAAGAAGGGAGATGCACAGTGAGAGACAATTAGCAAGTTTTTACCACAAATAGGTGCTATTACTACCTTGCTTTTAGATGACACTGAGAGAGGCTCAGGACAATTAAATCCCTTACCCAAGGTCACTCCCCTAAGAGCCCACCCCTGTCTCTTGTAATAACCACTATCATATAATCCTATTTAATTTGACTTCACAAATGCCTCATATGTGAGAAGGGTCTGATGATCGGCAAACTCTATTTTTAAAAAATCGAACATTCAAACAAATTGGATATCCAAACATCAGCATTTTGTAAAACACTCTGATGATTATAGCAAACATACAAAAACATATGTGAAACATGCCTGAACTGCACACACGCAGATAGGAAAGGGCAGCAGGGCCAGTTTCTGCACAGAGAGCAGTCCTCCTGGAGAAGAAAGAGCCTGTCACACGCTCCAGAAACCGATTTAACCGGGGTGATCACAGAGCAGAAAGCGGGGGTGTGTGCCATGCTGAAGCAGCAGTGGGGGCAGGGAGTCACACTTGAAGTCGGTAAGGATAAAAGTCTGAGCACTGGGGCGTGAGCGAATGGTGAACGGGCTCTGCGGGTTTAAGAAACACAACTCAACAACACCCTGCAATAACTTTGAACTCTTAGATCTGGGGAAATGGCCTTGGGAATGAGAAGTTTCTCCAAGAGAAATATTATTTGTATTCCACGGTTGTAAAAGTTAATAGCCTGCCCCCATTCCAAGCCACGGCATCCCAAGCCAGAAGACGGAAATCTGAAACATGTAATTTAGAAGCGGGGCTGTAAGAAGGAGGGCCTGGCCCCCCACCTCCGAAGCTGCCTGGGGCTTTGTTTACGCAGGTCTAGCAGCGGAAGGGCTCTGACTGTTGGGAAAATCCTCCTGAAATTCCGTAAGCTGGTTTACTTTCCCCCTGCTAGGATTAGGTTGCTCACAAAATCATGGTTTCATAAAATGCAAAAATAAAGCAGAGCTTAGAGATGATCTGGGCCCCAGGTGCAGCTGGGTCTCCTCTTGGGAGAACTCCCTGCTATGGCTATGGTTGTCTGGGTCACAGCACTGTGCAAGTATGAGAGGCTAAAGCTGGGTTGAGTGGATGGGATGCTTCACCGTGATTGATTAGTAATGTCTGCTGTGAGACAGAATGCGTGGGGAAGCAGGTGCATGGTGTTTTCTGACCATGAACCTGGCCCTTCATCTTATAGAGGAAGTAAATGAAGCTCTCTGAGGGAAAGCAAATTGCTTTAAGCCTTTTGGTGCTTGTGTGGGAATGAGAAGCCAGTTCTGGTGAATTCTATCTAGCCTGTTCACCTCTTACCATTAACACTGAGGTTGGCAACTGGGATTCTCTCCAGAGCAATTCCTAGTGGCCATCCACATGCCACTCAAGGAGAAAGACACGCCCTTTCAAGGAGATCCAGCCCACTTTCCTTGATTCCACTCAGGTTTGAACATGGCCCAGTCAGAAGATGGAACCGTCTGACTTGGTAGTGAACACCCCCAGCTGCACAACAGTAAGAGCAACCCCATGTGCTGCTGGAGCAACACTCCTGTGCCACAGTGACTTCACACAGCATGCGGGCTGAACAACAGACCCTCACAGATGACCATGTCCCAGCTTCCGGAAACTGTTTATACTTTACATGGCAAAAGGGATGTTGCAGATGTGATTAAATTAAGGATCTTGCGATGGAGAGACCACGTGGCCCTCTCATAAGGAACCTTATAAGAGGGAGGCAGGAGAGTCAGAGTCAAAGGAGACGCAAAGGCAGGACAGAGAGAGAGATTTGAAGACCTGCGCTCCTGGTCCTGGAGATGAGGGAAGAGCCCAGGGATGGAGCTGCCTCTAGAAGCTGGAATGAGTGGGGCCGTGGATTCTCCAGAAGGGGTCGTGGCCCTGTGCACACCTGGATTCAGGACTTTGATCCCCAGAACTGTAATTTAATACATGGGTGCTGTTTTAAGCCACTGAGTGTGCAGCCATTTGTTACAGCAGCAACTGGAAACTAACACACAGTCAGTTACTTGTGGCTCATATTACAATCTAATGGAGAGAGGCAGCTTCCCAGGCTGCCATCAGGGCCCAGGCCCCTGCATCTCTAGGCTGTGTGGGCCCAGGGCCTCCAGCCAAGAATGCGCAGAGAGCGGGGATAAGGGCAGAGGTCCCACGGGAGGTTCCAAGTCCTGGGCCTGGAAGTGACCTCAGCCCACCCTCCATCCGGCAAACCAGCCCCACCACAGCCCTCGAGGCAAGCATCTCCTGGGAACCCAAGGGAAGCACCAAGTAATGGGCTTGATGAACATGCTGGGTGGGCTCTGCACTCCTGCATCCTCTTCCTTTCCCCCGACCATCACCCCCTCCCCTAATTTTTTAGGTCCTCAAGAGTCAAGCAAACCTGGCTCCGGTCCCACTTGCCCCTCAGTAGCTGTAAGAGCTCATGGGCCTCTCTGATCCACTGTCTCCTTATCTGTAAGATGGGGAGGTAAACAATTATTACTGTAATTATGACTAGTTTATACAGTTACTATAGGCATGTTATCGTATAGGTCTAAATGTTAAATCTGATAATGGGGTACAAAATAAAAAGATGTTTACAGAGGTTCTCAGCCTGGGGCATTCTCAGAATTGCAGGGGGACTTTTAAACACCTGTATTGGGTTTCCAGGGTGGGGCCACCACATGGGATGTCCCTGTAGGTGGATTACTAAGCTCGATCAAAGGTACACACGCATTGGGAACCTCACATTGGGAACCTCACAGCCGCTCTCAAGAAAGGACCCCACCCGGCACCTAGGCAGGAGGATCGCTTGAGGCTAGGAGTTCAAGACCAGCCTGGGCAACATAACAAGGCCTCATCTCTCTATATTTTTTAAAATTATTCAAGTGCAGTGGCACGTGCCTGTAGTCCCAGCTACTCAGAAAGCTGAGGCAGGAGGATAGCTTGAGGCCAGAGGTGGGGGCTGCAGTGAGTGATCATGACACCACTGCACTCCAGTCTGGGAAACAGAGCAAGACTCTGTCTCAAAAAGAAATAAAGAAAGAACCCAACGTCAGTCATGTAAGACACTGCATTGCCCTTCCTAGGAACACTTACACGTGAATCTGAGCTCCATCCTCAAAAACATTGTGCTAAGAGAAAGAAGCCAGACCCAGAAAGAGGAAGAGTGTGTGTAATTCCATTTGTAGGAGACTTCCAAGAGGTCGATCCATACAGGCAGAAAGCTGCCAGCAGATGGGCCTGGGGGAGGGGAAAGGCTGTTTAGTGGGCACAAAGTTTCCTTTTGGGTTGATGAAAATATGTGGAGCTAGCTGGCAGGGATGGTTGCACAACACCGTGAATACACTAAGTGTCACTGAATTGCACATCTCAAAATGGTCGATGATGTGTTATGGGAATTTTATCTCAATTAAAGTGCAGCAGCACCCAGCACCTCCCACTGCAAAAGCTCTAGGGACAGAGCTTGAGACCAGGATCCTCCCCAGCAGCCCCGAAATCCAATGGGATGTTCCCATCTGCTTTGTCTGCTCGTGAAGGTCCTGTGCCCACCTGAGGGCCGTCATCGAGGCACCAGGACAGTCACCCCCAGCTGCCAGGGCCGTCGGTGGCCAAGGCCCTCAGCCGAGGAGCACTGTATCCCCAATGTCACACCCCAGCCGAGGACAGGTTATTGGGCGTAGGGAGGCCTGGTCCCTTACTCAAGGTGGGACACGGGACTCCAGAGCCCTCATGGGCCCAGCCCGTGAGACCCTTGTGGCCCCCATGTCCCCATCCTGCTGTCCCCACTGCACTGACTCCAAGGCCCTCCCCCAGGCAGCCTCTCAGAGTCTCCCTCAGAGTCTGTCTGCCAGGATGCCCAGCCTAGACGCCTGCTCAAGGAGAGCTCAGCTGTCGGGTGCTAGAGCAGCGGTCTTGACCAGCCAGGCTCCCTGTTCTGCCAGCTCCCTGCAAAGCCCTGGCTACTGTGTAAAAGGACCTTTGTTGCTTGGTGGCTTATTCTGTCTGTTCTCTGTCATCTCCCAGGAAGTTGCCGCCATGATGTGGAGTTTCTCTCTGCTTCACGCCATACTGAGGAGCTGCCAGAGGTTGGGCACACAGCAGACACTCAATAAAGAAAGAACCACCCGCTGGCTGAACGAGTACGTGAACAGCAGAACAACTGGCACACGGGCTGGGGACACCAGGGCCCAGCACTCGGCCTCATGGACGACCGGGACCTGCAAAAGGGAGGAGACACCTGATGGGGAGGGGCCCCCAATGCCTGCTGGCCTCGGGTCACAAGGCAGGTGCAGGCCGTCTCCTGGAGGCCGTTGGCTCTTTCTCTAGAGCTCACGAGAAGCAGATGCTTAGAGGCTGGGCAGGAGAGAAGAGGCCCAGGATTTGTGCTGGGAAGTTTAAGGTGGGGCTTTGTTTTCAGAGGGAGATGTCTGTCCCACGCCCCCACGTCAAAGGACTCTTAACTGCACTGCCAACAGCAAGGCTCTGTGCTAACCTGTGACCCCAAAGGTGTTTATATTTCCTTCAAACATTCTCTTGTGACCATTCCCCTAGAGTCAGGGAGGTGTCCCAAGGCCTAAAGATAAATAGTGAGTTTGACTGGGTCACATTTACTCCCATCAGAAAACAAAGCAAGTACACTGCCTGGTGTCTGGGGGCTGGCTTTGCCCGATACCTTTTGGCCAGACAGAGGGTCCCCTTGCCACCTGCACAAGGCTGTCCTGCTATCTGCTGCCTGTTTCTTCTCCCGCTTTCTTTCAAATTGGAACAAAAGGAAGCAGGCCCATGGTAGCATTGCCAACGGCAGCACTGCTTACCACACAAGGCGGCGGCATGATGCTCTGGACCACTGTTCAGCGCACAGCCACCCCTCTCCTCACAGGATGAGAGAATGGGCCTTGCGCCCCATTGGTGGTGGGCCTGGCTGTGTGACTCGCTGTGGCTGAACACCCGTGGGTGTGACACATGTAGAGGCCTTTACTGTCCTTGTGTGCTTTGGCTTTTGTGCCCTGTGACCTGCCATGAGAAGAATATTCCAGGATAAGCTACTGCCCTTAAGCCCAAGTCCCAGGGCAGATGCATGTAGAGCTGAGTGAGCCCAACCTGCATCCACAGTCAAGCTCAGCAGACCCTCAGCCTGAAGCAGAGACCCCAGCAGGGCTGCCTAGAGCAACCTGGTGCTCCAAGCCACTGAGCTCGGGGATGTGTGTTACGCAGCTGAGTCAACAGCTGACTGATACAATGATGAATGTGCATGGTGTCCACACCCTCCCCGTGTCCCCAAGACTCCAAAGTCATGTAGAGAAGAGTGATAGACCCTCCTGATACTTCGGGTACCCAAGAGCACAGAAAATCTCCACCAAGCATGTGTGGAGGAGCATCTGGAGCAGGTAAGCTCCCAGCATGGTCAGTCACACAGAGAGCGGGCGCGAACACCTTCTGGAATGCTGGGGCGCTTCACACAGCTGTGTCCACCCAGAACTCCACAGCATCCAAAGGAAGCTTCCCATGGGCTCTCAGGCCGCTCTGCCAGGTGCTACCAAGGGACCCGGCACCCCGAGTGGCTTTGCTTCCAGGTTGCAGAGGGCACAAGTGTGCCTGGGGAAAAATGAGGGCCATTCCAGAAGGAAGGCCACAGTGAACAGATGCCAGATCACCTGGAGAGGGTCCAGACTGCACACCTGCACGATCTGGGCACCCAAAGAACTCAAGCACCACCCCAGGGGAAGGGAGAGCCCAGATCCCTAAAATGATGCTCCAGCCACCCCGCGCAGAGCATTGGAAGGAGAACTTGACTTCTGTTCGAGGTATATTTCTCGTACCCCACACACCGCAGACAGAAATCCATGCCTACTGTGGACGTAGAGAATCTGTGAAGTCCCTGGGCAAGATGCTTCGCTTTTTGCTCAGCTCCCCCTGGCCTAAACCAGTGGCAGACTAAGGCCCTCGGGCCAAATCCAGTCCACTGCCTGTTTTTATAAATAAAACTTTATTATTCACAGCTGCAATGGCAGGACTGAGCGGATGCCACATAGATAATCTGGCCCACAACGCTGAAAATATTCACTCTCTGGCCCTTTGCAAGAAAAGGCATTCCTCACCATCCTGCTGAAAACATTCACTCTGAAAATATTCCTCCGAAAAAAGGTATTCTCTGGCCTTTTGCAAGAAAGGCACTCCTCGCCATCCTCGATCCTCCCTTCCCCGGGATCCAAATTCCACATGGAAGTCTGCTCCGGCCAGGCTCTGCCCACTCCGCAATGTCAGCAGAAGCCCTGTATGTCTCTGCTAATCACAGGCAGGATCTGCAACGAGAGCCCGTGCACCAGAAATGAGTGGAAAAAGTGCAACCTGACCACAGAAGTCTTATTTTATAAATAAGGCCCCTCAGTAGTGGTTAATTGGATACACATTTGGTGAGACTCAGGGAACGTTAACGCAATCGTGCTCAAGCTGACTGGCTGGGGTTCCTGCTACAGCAGTGGCCGTTTTTCTGTGTAATGTCAGGCCCCAGGCTGAAAATTCCAACTTGGAGACTTTATTTTTTCCTTTGAGATGTTGCTTCTCCACCCCCATCTCTAAAAAAAAAGAGTAAGATTGATTTAGTGTAGGTTTAACGGCTCCATAAATCACTCAACATACCCCAATCTCATCAAAATTCTGCCAGAAATGGTTTCCACAGGAGCAGATGGCCTGTGTGGACATGAATTTGGCTGCCTTTACTTCCAGTACATTCCAAGGAGCCCCCTACTGTGCGTCTGCACACACCTAGCCTTGAAAGGGGCGAGGGGACTTGTCCAACCCCTGGCCCTGCATCCCAGAAGGACAAAAAATTTGAAGAGCTGGACGGAGATGAGGGTGTTCAGGAACACAGGAAGTCAGCTGGGAAGATGGGCACATGGCATGCTCCTGATTGTCTGAGGGAAGTAGCATCCACACACGTCTCACAGAGGTGGAATGAGAACACCAGGGCCAACTCAAGTGCCACGCCCTGCCACGCTTGTGCTCTGCGGGAAGGCTGGGGACAGGGATGGGACCTTGCCATGTCACAAAGGGATGAGTGAAGGAGGAGAGGCAGGATGGGGAGGCCAGACCAGAGCAGGCGAGTGAGATGACAGCTGGCTCTGCTGAAGGCTCACCAGGGGAGTCCGAGAGTCTGACTGCCATATGGTGCAGCCGTCCTGAACAGCCACACAGGCCGGATGTCCCCGTCTGTAAGTGATACGGACCAGCTCTTACCCCAGGGAGAAGGAGCCAAGGGCTGAGAGGTCGGGGAGCATCACGGCGGAGCAGACGGAGCTGAGTGGAGAGAACGGATGGATGAGAAGGCCACTGTGTTTCTGTGACTGAAATCTCTCTTGGGTGTGACACTTCTTTGTGCCTTAGGAGTGGCAGTAGTAACCATCACAGCTGACATGTCCTGAGAATCCACCTGGCCAGGAATTTCACATGCATTATGCTCTCTCTGGTTCCTCAAAAGCACTCTAAACGGTTGTTACCATTATTATACCCACTTCACAGATGGGAAGACCAAGTCTCTGGGGTTCCTTGGCCTTTCTATCAAAATACTCCAGAGTAGAAGCAAAGGTACCTGCAGGCCACGTGGGGAGTCGTCCAAACCTACCAGAGGCACATGCAAAACGTCTCTGAAGTTCTGTTCTTCATATTGTTTGTCATATTCCGCCCTGCATCTGTTTTAATATAAAAATATTTCAATTATCCATTAGTGAAATTCCACAAAACGCCCCACCCCCCAAAAAAACTTCTACTAAAATGACCCTTTCCAGAGGATGAGCCACGTTGCTTCTGGACTTTTCTGATGACTTCACTCACTGACTTGAGCCCTTGAGGTTAGACCTGTTCCAGTCTAGGAAGCCTCACTGGGGGCAGGGCGTGGAAACCAGCAGCCTTTGGCCCTCTGTTTTGATTTGGCCTGCAGAGTGTTTTTACGTTTTCACCCCCAAAACCCAGATTTCCAGGTTCTCTTGATAAATGGTTCACTGTGACCAAAACCGCATGGCTGAGTAGTGGCGACCCCTTCTGTTTGGGCATGGGCTCTGAAGTTTGCCACAGTCCTCACCACTCCCTACAGTATTATACCCAGCCTATGTCATGATAGTTTATCTGACCCTGAAGGTGTTCAAATATGTGCTCTTGTCTTAAACTACTGGTATCTGGGGCACAAGCTGCTGAAAAGTCACCGGGTCCTGGTAAGACACAGAGATCCCCAACCAAAAGAAAGAAAAGTCCATTCACAAAATGACCTCCCTGTCAGCATGGAGGAGGAAAAAAGCTGCAGTGATGCTCAATGAATTCTTTTTATTTCCCACTCTACCTCGGATGCTGCTCAAAGTGATGAATTAGAGAAGCTCATTTCCTTCGGTTGGGGAAAAAAAAAAAAAACAGAAAGCAGAAGAAAAAGCCAGTATTCAATAAAATGTGGTGGAATGACGCAATGGTGCTCGGAGCCTCAGAGTGGAGCTGTTAATTGCTTCCTTCCCTGGGATGCCGGGCAGCCCCTTTCTCAGGGACTCGGATGCATTTGTCAAAGAAAGTATCAACCCCCCATAACTCTCCAAAATGATACAATACATCACTTGAAAGTAAGCTAGGATCAACACATTGTTAACTGTTTGATCTTGCAAGTCAGAATTAATGATAGGTATTTTGCACAAAGAGGAAAAAATGAATGTTAAAAGCCTATTTACGTTAACTAAAGACATCCCTGCACCATCGAGGTTGAGTTGGAGGCTATTTCCTGCAGCACAGCTGTTCCACGTTTGTGGGTCTGCGGGTGGGTGGCAACAACCAGTAATCGGAGCCAGACTGGAGGTGTGGGCAGCTGAAGACATGGGGGGGTCAGGAATCTTGACACAGAAAATCCCAGTGACCGACTGGAGGAAGGGGGTCCAGGTTAGAGTTCAGACTGGACCCGTCAGAACTCTGGGAATCAGTTTCTTCATCTGCAAACTGGACTTCATTCATTCATTCTAAAAATGTTTACAGAGTGTGAACTGGGCTCTGGGGAATCTTACCTTCTAGACAAAAAAAAAAACAAACTATTAACTGACAAGGAAGTAAACAGATGAACAAATACGAAAACTCCAGGTCATGATACTAGCCAGGCGAACCCCAGGGAGCCCAGTGTTTCAGCAGAGGCGGCAGACGGTGCAAAGGCCCTGAGGGGGGGACAGGCGTGGGAGTGTTCCAGCTAACAGGGGTGGGGGGATCCGAGTGCTGGAACCATGGGAGGGAAGCAGGCAGCGGAGAAACAGGGACCACAAGTGCAAACCTCTGGGAGCAAGCAGTCTAGCTGTGATTCTGCGTGTGAAGGGGCACACTGGGAAATTCCGAGTAGGAAAGTAAGGAGATTTGACTTGCACACACACACAAAAGTCCCTCATGCTCTGGTTGGCGACTAGCCTGTGGGCACTAGCACGGGGAGGGGAGTTGGGAGGCCCAAGCAGCTCCTGGGGCTCGCCAGGAGGGGAGGAGGATTGATGAGATGAGGCAGGCAGCCCTGGGCCCAGCACACGGACATCGGGCCAGGATGAGCAGGCAAGGCGTTCACCTCGACTGCAAACTGTTGGGGGGCGGGGACTGCCAAGGAACTCCGGAATCAAGATAAACAGACACGTTGCGTATTTCTGATTCCTCCTTCTGCCACAGGCTCCAATGTGGCTCTACACAGTGCTGTGACTCGCCCTTTCTTTCAAATGTGGGTATTTTGTTCTCCATGGAATTGCTGGCGTTGATTTGGATTTTTAAACACATTACATTAAAATATTATGCATCTGGATGACTAAGTTCTTTGGCACCTCCTTAAACATTTTGTGCCTGAGGCCAGCACCTCGCTGGCCCCACCCTACTCCTAATCGCGGCACTAAGCACTCAGCACCCTCTGGCAACTGATGCCGCGCAGTCGGTTTCGGCAGTCCACAACCATGGAAATGCCGACCCGGCCACCAGGCGTGGCAGGTGCAAGGCGGCTTCGAGAAGTTTCCCGTGTCCCCAGCCGACCCAGGTTCACAGCTGGGGTGGGAAAGAGCAAAGCCTTTGGAATCACCTGAGTCGGGAGTCGGTGGGTTACACGACCCACTTCTACCAAGCGACGCCTTCCGCATAGACAGGAACCCGAGGCATCCAGAGCACCTCTAAGCCCAGGCTCTGCCTTTCGGGTCAAACGCCCCAGGCACAGCCTCTCATCGGCCCAGCGTGGGTCACATGGATGCCTGAGCCGACAATCAGCTGTGGCTACCCAGGCAGAGCCTCTGATTGGCCAAGCATGAATCACATGTTGCCCCTGAGCCAACCAGCTACGGCGACCAGACAGACCCTCTGATTGGCCCAGTGCGGGTCACATGCATGCCTGAGCCGATCAACTGTGGCTACCCAGGCAGAGCCTCTGATTGGCCAAGCAAAGGTCACATGGCATGCGTGAGCCAATCAGCTGTGGATAACCACGAGGGTGGTGTGACACAGGCATGGCTGCAAAGAGGACCTCTCGCTTGGTGGGACCGTTCTTCCAGAAGAGAGGTGTGGGCTTGCGAAGAGGAGGTCGTACTCCAAATGCTGTCCGTTCTTACAATAACATTCTGTCATTCCAGAGAGCTGGAGTCAGGAGTTGGAAAAGGCTGAGGCCGTGAGAAACAGCCATACCCGAGGGGTGGCAGGAGTGGCCTTGAAGAAGCAAGCCCGCTGCTCGCGGCCCCTTCCTCCCGCTGAGCATGGGGCCGGCTCCCGGGAGCACTCTTTGATTCCTCGGAGGCATCGAATTTGCTGCGCCCACCCAGACAAAAGAGAGATTTTCTGGAGAGAAGCGGAGACCGCCAGAGAGGCTTCCGAGCCAGCTTGGCGCCCCTGCTGGGTCTCAGTTTCCAGGTCGCCCGTCAGCCCTGATGTGCCCAGGCCAGGGCAGAGCGCCACCACGGCATCCTGCTGAGGACTGAAACCGCCACAGCTCCGCGTTCTGGTGGCGGGAATGTGGGCGTGAAGAAGGGCCGCCAGGCAGGACCGGAAGCAACTTGCCCTCACGCGTTCTGAGGTCGATCGGTTCTCTCACCAAGTGTCGGTTCACATCGGCATCATATCTAGCATTTATATTACTTCTGTTATTGCAAATAATTTTCCATCTGTAAGAGTTTATTTCAACCGGGTGCGGTGGCTCACGCCTGTAATCCCAGCACTTTGGGAGGCAGAGGCGAGAGGATTGCCTGAGCCCGCGGGTTCGAAACCACCGCGAGCAACTTGGCGAGACCTCGTGTCTACAATAAATCAAAAAACTAGCCGGGTGTGGTAGTGCGCCTGTAGTTCCAGCTACTTGGAAGGCTGAGGCAGAAGGATCGCCTGAGCTCAGTGGCTGTGAGCATGCCACTGCACTCCAGCCTAGGCGACAGAGTGAGCCTCCTACTCAAAAAAAAAAAAAAAGTTTACTTCAGTGTTTCACAAAGGCTACGCTGAACACCCTTGGTGTTTTAGGTAGGACACTGACAAATTTTAATGTTGCGTATTTGTGTTTAAATGTATTTAGGAAAACATAGCAAGCACATCAGACACATAACTTGGAGATCATTGCTTAAGTCCGTACTAAAGTAGGTATTTAAATGAGAAAAAAGAAGGGGGTGAAGTTGATTGAAATAAAATGTTAAATAATGATACAGTCATTTTATGGGTAAAGGTGAAAATCGTGAGGGTGGGCGACTGGAGTTTGAGGGGTACTTGCTGAGCTGAGGGCCATAAGTTCTGGAGGACCCATTTGCTGTGCTGTGATTGTCTCTAGGTAACAGAGGATGGAAGGCGGAGAGAGAGCAGCAACCAGTGTGTGCCACAAGTCACCTGTGGACGGATGCAGGGCCAGGGTGAAAGTGCTGGATTTTAAACTTGGTTCAAGAAGTCCTCTCCCTCCCACCAAATTGGGAACTCATCTGTCACCATGAAATCCGGGTTTTCAAAAACCCCCCCGTATAGTGATTTTCAAGACCTCTCTAGAAACAGAATATAATACAGTGTAACAATTATCTCTTTGTTCTCATTTTTCCTTCTGTAGCAGTGGTTCTCAACCAGGGAAGATTTTGTTCCCAGGGGACATTTGACAATGTCTGGTGACATTTTTGGTGTCACAGTTGGGAGATGGGGAGGCACACAGTGAATGGGTAGAGGTCAGAGATGCTGCTAAGCATCTTACAGTGCACAGGACCACCCCCCCAAAAAAGTATTCAGTCCCAAATGTCAGTAGTGCCCAAGTTGAGGAACCCTGAAGCCTAGGTCTGTGATCGCCATGGTCCATCTCACTGACAAAATCGAATCTCAGACTGAGGGATGAGAACTCTCTCCATGTTGCACTCCTGACAATTGTCCAGAAATTAGCATTTCAGTGGACAAAAACCAGGAAATGTTTTCTCAGGAATAGCTGTTATGTACTAATATCTCTAAACGAGCTAACGTTTACAGAGCTCTCATGCTGTGCAGATAGTGTCCCAACAATTTTGCATATAATTCTCACAGTCACCCCATCAGGAAGGTACAGATGAGGAAACTAAGGCACAGAGAGGGTGAGCCACTTGCCTGAGGCTCCACATCCTCTGCCTCAGAAGAGGCAGGATTTGACCTCAGGCAATCTGGTTCCCGAGCCTGCACTGTTATGCAAAACAGTATGGAGTCTGTGCTGTAAGATTATATATTTTCTGTGGGACATACTTTAACAACTTTCATTTTTCAATGGGAAAAAGAGGCACACATATGATTTTTATTTTTCCGGAATTGGTCTTCATGACGAAAGAGGGCTCACCACAGGCTTCCCTCCATAGCCTTATGCACTTCCCTCCCCTGCGTTTCCCTGCTTGGCCTTAATTTCCTCTCCATCCTCGAGAGCCGCGTAAACCGGGATTGGAAGAGTTCATGGAGAGGGCTTCTGTGCAGCTTCCCAGGCCCAGGACCGCCTTCCAGGTGGAGCGAATGGCGCGGCATTTCCATCCCGGCAGCTAAGGGTGGCTCGAAGGCTGCATGCCAGTCATGTGCAAATGCTTCACAGGGGTTCCTCTGCTCCAGGCCCAGCTCTTTGGGGTAGGTCTGTCTACTTTGTTGTTGGTTGTTTGTTTGGGTTTTGTTTTGTTTTGTTTTAGGTAAAATTCGGCCAGGTGCAGTGGCTCATGCCTGTAATCCCAGCAGTTTGGGAGGCCAAGGCAGGAGTATCACTTGAGACCAGGAGTTCAAGACCAGCCTGGGCAACATAGGTAGATCCCTGTCTATAAACAAAAGAAAGAGAAATTGATATAACAGATTTACCACTTTAACCATTTAAACTGAACAATGTGGATTTTAGTTCATTCATATTGTTACACAACAAACACCACTATTTAATTCCAGAACATTTCAGCACCCCAAAAAGAAACCTTATATCCATTAAGAAGTCACTCCCCATTCCCGCTTCCCTCACCCCTGGCAGCCACTCATCCACCTTCTGTCTCTATAGATTTGCGTGTTCTAGACATTTCTTACAATTGAGTCATACAGGATGTGGCCTTTGCATCTGGCTTCTTTCATCTAGCATAACTATTTTCAAGGCTCGTCCACGCTGGAGCAGGTGTCAGTGCTTCCCTCCCTTTTACAACCAAATAATACTTCCTTGTGTGGATAGACCACAGATTACCCTTTCATCAGTTGACAGACCCTTGGGTTGTTTCTACCTTTTGGATATTGGGAATAGTGCTGCTATGAACATTCGTGTACACATTTTTGCTTGAACACCTGCTTTAATTCTTTTGGGTATATATTTAGGAGCGGAATTTCTGGGTCATATGGTGACTCAATGTGCGACACAGCTTTACGCCCACCTTACAGATGAGGAATTGGAGTCAGTGTAAACTTGCCCAAGATCACTCAGTAGTAAACTTTAGGGCTGGGATTTGAGCCTGGCCACAATGTCTCCCATCTGCTGTCAGTGAGGCTTGAGATAAATCACAGATGAACCTTATGACACAAACCCTCATTTGTTTATAACTTTTGTAATTTCTTGGGTTTTCTTCATTATAAGAGTAATGTGTGCTCCTTGCAACCCACCAAATGATTGTTAAAAGTGAGCGTGTAAAAACACATGGCTAGAGGTGCACATGCTTTAAGCAGTCCTTGTTTTGAGGCTGTTTTCAATCCTCAGGAAATGCAGTGACAGCACTCTGCCCGCATGATGCTTGAGGTTTAATTATTTGAACCCTGGGAAGGAGGGACCACCCCACTGTGGCGGCCAAGTGCTCTGCCATTCCTGACGGGGACTCCAAGGACCAGAGCCGAGCACTCCTGGGAAGATTTCTCCCTCTGCAGCCACAGAGGCCTTGCCACCAGTGAGGGTGACCCTGGGCCAATAGCATCAGCTCCCAGGTCAGGGCTACACTGTCTGGCCTACATTTGATTCTCAGGAAAGCCTCTATTTTTCCCTTGCAAGTTTTAGAGGAGGAAATGGAGGCTCTGCTAGGGGAACTGACTTACTGAATAACAAAGCGGTGGCTGATCTGAGTCCCAGCCCAGCTGTTTCTGACCTTAAATCCAGAGGGGTTTACTGAGCATGTGCTCTCTGCTTATATACAGTTTTCACATTTTTTTTTTTGGAGTTGGAGTCTCACTCTGTCACCTAGGCTGGAGTGTGGTGGCATGATCACAGTTACTGCAGCCTTGACCTCTCAACCTACTGGGCTCAGGCAATCCTTCTGCCTTCTGTTCGCTCTTCGCGGCGGCCCTGGGAAGCGGGTGCCGCAATCGCCATCATGGTGTCCTTTCCGCGGAAGAGGAAACCGAGGCTCAGGAGGCCGAAGGCAGCCGGCGGTGGGGAGCCACGACCCCCACCGAGGCACACACCGCGGGTCCCCGCCCCTCCCGCCTGCCCCGGCGACTGCCTGGGACTGGGCCCCGCGCCCTCTCCCCGTGGATTCGTTCCCTCGATGCCCGAGGACGGCTGAGCTCGAGCCAGCCTGGAGACGCGCGCCCGTGTGTTTCCAGCGCCGGGTCCGCCAAAGGCGTGCTTCCCTGGGAGGCCGCGGAGAGCCCTCCCGCCCCCAGGACGGGCTCTCCGAGGCCGTGCCGCCCGCGGCCCGCGGCGCAGAGCCGGCGGCCGAGCTGAGGACGTGCCGGCGCCGCCCGGGCCCGCGTCCTCCCCGCGCTCCGGCGGCGGCGGGTGCCTCGGCCCCCACGCCGGCCCGCGCTCTGCCTCGGCCTGGCGCGGACAGGCGCCGGGGAGGGCGCTCCTTGGTTGCAGGGCGCGCGGGCGGGGGGCGGGGGGCCGCGCACGCGCGCGCCCCGCGCCGCCAACTTGGGCTACGACGGCCGGCACGCCGCTGGTCTCCGGGGTTTCCGTCCGGGCGAGGGACGCGGTCGGCCGCGCGCTCTGGGGGAGCCCGGCGCTCCCGGGGCGGTCAGGGGGCCCCGCGCGCAGGCGGCTCGGGCGACCACGGGCCGGCGAGACTCAGACGTCGCGGCTGCGGAAAGGGCCTCCGGTGGCTGAGGGTGTCCTGGCACGGAGGGCTTTCCGCTTCCTTTTTTTTTTTTTT